>JAYMSZ010001901.1:0-13136 GCA_036897665.1 Pelargonium citronellum
ATTGATTCATCCCAAAATCGAGGAATCAAATTATGACGCCGTGAAAAATGTTTTTTTAAAAAAATATATTTTTTAATTTAAGTAATATGAAATTTTACGTGGTGATTACATCGACGAGTAAAAGCGACAATTCAGATTTTTGATCGCGTATTTGGATTGGTAAAGAATATTTTGGAGCAGATTTGAGAGAGGTTTGAATCAAATCGGATTGGATGAAAATTAGAATTTTAGTGTATAATGAGCAATTTTTCCAACCTGATACTTATTATGTAGAAAAAAAATCTGTCGTTTCATGTCACGTATAAGTGCAAGATATTCATTAGTGTCTCGTTACTTATGCAATTCACATGACATTGTCATGTTAAAAATATAAATTATTTAATTTATTAAGAAAATAAAATTATTTTCCACGTCATTATAATTGACAACTCAATTACTAGATAAATTGATTTAAAATAAAACGGATACTGAGAGGACTAAATTAAACTAATCTTGATAGTAAAAAGATTAAATTGAGTACCAATTTGAAACAAAGTGAATACTAAGAGGATCATTTTGGAACATTATCCTATATATTGTATTTGTTGACTGTAGGTATGTATATTTGAGGTCATATTTAGTTATTTACAATAATACCTTCATGTGCAAGCAACCCAACCAGTGGCAAAACCGTAATAAAGATCCAATTTTAAGCCTTCTTTCACTGCCGCCCACGTTTGTCTGTATCCTATCATTACATAGAAAATGTCGCTAAAACCTGGGGTATGATCTGCTACATCAGGACACTATCACGCTCATGCTACTGCGGGCTCGTAAACCACTAGTATGGATCCACGTCAGAAAACGACTCTGGTTTCATTTTGAAAATGCTAGGTTGGGGTGTAGAGTAGCATTCCCCACGTTTTTACCTAAAAAGGTAATGACACTTTTGTCTTTCTGTGGAGAGAGAATCACTATATTTGGACAGTGCCCACAAAGGCCACTTCTGTACTCAAAAGTCGGCATGATTGCCTAAAATGCGAGGGGCAATTTTGGCATTTTGCGTTGAGATTCATTGTATCTTTTCTCAGTTCAAATAATTTGGGGCCCACTATTATTATACTCGCTCGTGGTGGTGAATATACAAGATTAGATTAGAGTTTGTGTCCAGCTGTATCTGGGCCGTTCAGTACATTGGGGCCCACAAGGTAGGCCCATATACGGCCCACATGGACTCGAGTACTTTTTTTTATTGCGATCTGTACTTGTCAACCTCATAATCTACAAATTATTAAGAGTAAGATACTATAAACTTATATGGGAAGATGGTGGCATTGCAACATTTGCATGTGCTTTTGTTGTTTTTGTTTTCAAGTATGAACACAAATCTTCCTTTTCAAGTTTTGCTAACTATGTACTTATAAAAATATATTTGATGCAAATATTTTATTGCATGTTAACCTCTCTTAAACTATTTATTTATGTTGTGCCAATCATATAATTGACATGAGTACAATTACCTAGCCAATAGTTATTTATTTGTTTGGTGGTATACTTAAATTGTCTCATCCTTTGTTTGTCTTCTAATTGTAATTTACATAACACAAATATTCAAGGGGGACATTAAATGATAGGATGAAAAATTTATAGTTTACCACTTTTCTTCAGACATTTTTGTAAGCTGCAAGATCTTCAGAAATCTTTTTTAAAGTCACGTAATTTTACGAAACATACTATTTGTTACTTTTCATTAAGTTGCAATCTATTCTATTCGATACATCTTAAAGGATGAAGTATTGTTACCAAAAAGCTTTTGGGTGATATAAATTATAGTTTTCTATGTACCCACAGTGTAAAACATTTTTTTTATTATAGTCTTTTCAATTTTGACAACTAAACAAATTTCACTATTTAATTTTCTAATTAAGCTATAAATATATGCAAAAGTTGACATGTAGGCGGCATCATTTTATTATCAAACTAAAATGAAAATATAGGAGTGATAATATTGGTACTTGAATTGGGTGTACTAGTCATTAACCTTACTAAAATGCTAAAAGTTGAATAAGATATGAATTGTGCACAATAATAATAGAGGAGATTCATGGTTTTCTTTATTCCCTTTTTAGGGTGGGTGGATGCTTAGTAGTATTAGTGTATGAAATTTGAATCTTGACCCTCAAATTGAGAACCTTTTTAGCTTGTGTACCTTATACTTATGATGCTATGTATATGCAATTGTGTGCTTTTGAGTTTGGGTTGTGTCCAATCCCTCAAGAAGATGCTTGGACTTTGGGATATATATGCATAATTGCATATGCTTTTTTCCTCCTCTACCCCACAATGGAAAATTCTTTTTCCCTCCAATGAACACCTTGTAATTTTCAGCAAAATAGATTGCTAACTTAAATCCTATCAATAATAGTTGTCTTGTCATCAACTCATGATGCTCATTTTGATTTGTTGTGGAAATGAGCATCATTACTCTATAGTAGATTGGATAAATTGTGCCCAAATAAATTTCATTGTAATTTCAAATAAAACAAGTGTAAAATATTTATAATAAATAAACAGGTGTTTAGGTCATTTCATGTGGGTGATTTTAAGCCATCCCATTACCTTTCAAGAGCCATGTTGAGGTACTAGGCATTGAATGAAGTACACATTATTCTCCTCTCTAGCAAATGTATAACCCTACTTTGTCGCATAGCTCAATGGCCTGATCATTTTTTTTTTCATTAATGATTGTTTCAAATAAATTTATTAATTGGTAGTTGATGGTTGATGGTTCATTATACTTTTGTACTACAAAATGATCCATTGTTGCTTAAAAGACAGATTTGAAAGTCAGAATTTAGAATAAACGCGGATGGAGAGAAATAAAATGTGGTTGTCCCTACCATGCCGGTAGAAGTAAAAGGAGAAGTCGATGAAAAATCAAACTCAATCTTTCGATTCAAGTTTGACGATGGACGAGAGTATCTCAAAACGGGAAACAATTGGAAGCCTGAGGAATAAAATATCAGTGTCAATCAGACTGGTTATAAGAAAGTCAATCTGATATGACGGTTCGACCCGACAAAAATGAAGGTGATGTGAGTCACACACATCATCTTCCACACAACAATGAACTACCCACATGCGCATCTATTTATATAAATCTCGAATGAAGATGAACAAACACACGAAATCGTTTGCAGCACCATCCACACACAAGAAGATGAAGCAATTAAGTAAATAAAACTAGATTGTTCCATGGTAGTAGTAAGAAAGTATTGAAGGTTTTCACAGTCATATATACCGAAGAGATTAGTCGTGTGCCACTATAATGACCTAATCAGCGCCGCCAATGGAGGAATATACCCACACCAAAGTAGAAAGATAAAAACAATAAGACATACGTAACAAATAAGACAAAAACAAACAATTGAAGGGTAAACATAAATCCCAAAAATTCTCCGCTATCATCAAATATGATTTGACTTAGACATCATAGGGGCCGAGGTTTCATTGGCGAAAGTCTTGTTTTACAAGTCAGGCATACCAAAAAGCAAGAAAAACTTCAAAACAACAATAGATGGGGAATGATGAATTAATATCAGGTTAGCAAGTTGTCTAATCAAGAGAATCTCGAAGTGCGCATTCTTACGCTAAGATATATTCTCAAGTTTCTAGGCATCTATTTCCTAAGCAATATGATGGTGGTGGGTATTTAATGTTTTTTTGATGTGTTTGATAACTGCTTCTTGAAAAAGATAGAATAAACTATTAGTATGAAAATACAAAATTATAGAATTATCCTCGTATTTGTACTATTTCAATGATTCATATGTGAACCATAATTGAATTGAACTC
This sequence comes from Pelargonium citronellum, assembly GCA_036897665.1. NCBI lineage: Eukaryota > Viridiplantae > Streptophyta > Magnoliopsida > Geraniales > Geraniaceae > Pelargonium > Pelargonium citronellum. Next base: position 3,835 of record JAYMSZ010001901.1, read on the forward strand.
ACATATTCATCACACCTTATGACTTGCGGCGTAATTTAATATTTCTTTTATCTGACAAGATAGACCACGTTTTGTTCGAGGATGACCTAAGATCATCACAATTTATATATCATTATTACTCATAGTAGCTCAAATAAATCTGTGAACACAAAATATCTTGTTGAATCTCAATTTTTGAAGTGAAATAGCAATTTGAAATTGGTTGACAAGTGTAAAAGACTATAGGCCACAATTTCAATTAGTTAATGCAAACTCTTGTATAAAATAAAATGAAAGACTAGTTAAGAACTAAAGCAACCTAATTTTAAGCACAAAGATAGCCCTTTTGAACCTATTTTCTCAAAGATGATAAAAGGAAATTGAAGAAGAAGAAGAAGAAAAAAGAGAGTTGCAAATAGCTGGATTCTAAAGCAAAATCCACTTTTGTCAAGTTTTAAGGCCACGAAATGAAATAGTCAAGCACTGCACTGAGGAGTGAGGACGCTTTCACACTCATATTTCCAATTGCAGATTAATTAAGTTTCTTGGGATAAAAACAGCTGTGAGATAGTTATAATAAAAATTGGGTGATAGATAGCAAAGCAAAGCAATGATGAGTAATTTGTTGGAGCTTTTATTTTCCTTTTGTGATTCCAATACTTTGCTAAAGGTCCAGCTTCAATCTTGATTGCTACATCCCCTTTTAATTTATGTGTAGATTGTGGGACTCACCTACTGCTTTGGATGCAGGCATGGGTCAATGCCAACTATTATTCCATTTTCAACACTCAATATCTATCTTCTATAACTACTGTCATTGTGATACAACTTTTTTCTAAAACTCATATCCATGTATGCACCATGTGTTCTTTAGAACTATAACATGTATAAAATGTTAAGAGTATAAAATTAATACCGAGCATTAAACTATCAGATAAAGATGATTTTTTATATGATATCAAAGTATTGGAGATAAGGTTCCGAGTCCGAGCCTTTTCAACTAGCTCTTATTACGAACTGGGAAAACAAAAACAGCAACGCTGACAGATTTGCCCAGAAAAGAAAAGAGCAAAATGATGATAACACATTCATCTCTCAACACTACAAGGTAAGATTCACCTTCCTAAACTTAACATGTCCATTTCAGAATGCACACAAGAACAAGATAAACAGGTACAGTACTATTTCTACCAATAAGACATCATCCGGTAAATATGTTACAGGTCCCAGAGGTTAAAATGGGTTTTCTTCCATTGGCTGTCATGCCAGAATGTTTACCATCATATCGGTTCTTCCCTTGATTGAGATTCAGGTGGGGCTGAAAAAAAGTAGAACAATATGAAACAAATATGTGAAGGTACTGTTAGTTAAAGCATAAAAGTGGATTATTCAGTATTTTCTGAACAGGAAGAAGTTACAACCATTGAGGAAGAGGCAGTGAAACAATGTAAGTTTAAGACATCAAAACCAACACCCAAGTAACACTTCATGCATTTGATTTGATTTGATTTCACAGTCAATTACCATCATCCAAAACTTGACTGTTTACAAATAGACTCTCTCTTCTTTTTGGATATCCTGCTGATTCTACAGTGGATCCCCTATATTTTAGCTCCCCAGTTGTTCTGAAATTGGGGTCAGCAGCTGATGCAATTGCAGGTCTCGGGTTGGGATCTGCAGCAGAACTCGGCCTAAACAAACTGGCTGCTCCAAAATTGGGATCAACAGATGATGCAGGTCTAGAGTTGGGATCAGCAACAGAACTTGGCCTAAAAGAACTGGCAACTCCACCCGGATATCGGGTGGGAGAGCCATACCTCCTTGGGGGAGCTCTCAGAGCACCACCTCTAAGATCCACATCTGCATTTCTCGAAGAAGGGTCGACAAAAGATCTGTCACCGGACCCAGATCCCAATGGAGCTATTGTTGTAGCTGACGTGGGACTGAAAGGGTCCTCCGGTCCCCATGAAATAAGTGAATCCTTCTTCTTAGCAAAAAAGTGCCACGCTCCAAACAAGAACAGTATAAATAAGAACACGGGGCTGGTCCAAAGCATTGAATTGTGTTCCCCTTTGAACACGGGAAGGTTAGAACGGTACATTCCCATATATCCACCTCCAATGCCAATAACAACAAACTTTTCACGATCAGTGGCTGCCAAAGGTATCATTTTTCTACTTACAGAATCAACATCTATGCCTTGATAAAGAAGGAACGATGATCTGATCTCATCTAAGCTAGTCGAGAAAAGAAGCCGAGGTCCACCAACCCTACCGTAATGTAGAGCTGAAACATTGTATACAGAGACCTTCTCTTCATTAACAATGAGTAAATAACCCTTTATCACCTGAAAAACGAGAGGCTCATCCATGTCGAACTTTCTCTTGAATCTCACTCTGCATTTGAAGTTTATTATATCACCCAACAACGTAACATGAAACAGATCCCCATCTGATGTAAGCCCATATGCTTTAGACCGCTCTGTCACGTCAAAAACATAATTCCGAGCAAGAGAATGATTCATCCCTTCACATTCAGACTCCCTTATTTTCATGTTCCTCAAATCCAATGACCCTGCACCAGTCTCTGTCAAGAACAGAAGCCTCTGCTTTAAGAAAGCAAGTGGCTTACTTGCTGGCCTTACAGAACCATAAAGAGTGCCGTTTTCTTTAAAAACCCTGATCATTCCACGAACATCCATGGACAAAACATACCGTGTCCTCCCTACATAATGCACTTCCAAATTAGTAACCGGCAACCCATCTTCCCCATTTCCACCAGATGCGAATTTAGCAACATTTTCCATAACCAGTGAACTATACTCTTCCCCACTCGACCTCTCCCATAGCTTATGCATCAATATGTCCCCATTCTTATGCCCGGTGATCAAAATACTTTCATTCTTGTAGATTGAAACATATGAAAGCATCGCCGTGATTGGTGATTCAGATGCAGTATAAAACTCAACCAAAACCTTCCCATTCCTCGAGAAGATATAAACAGTCCCCTTTTCGTCCCCAACAGCAGCATACTTGCTTAGCCCCTCAGAATCCTGAGAGGGCAGAACATGAATACAGCTTGCATCTGAATTCAATTTCACAGCAGAAACAAATTGAAACCTCTCTGACCAAAATGGACTGTATTTTGTCGCCACCGAGACGGCCTTCGGTCTCTGCCCATCTCGAATCGCACCTTGTTCAACTTCATTAGCTATACTCTCGTCAACAATTTTAACCTCACCATTTCCATGCCCCGCCTTCGCAGGCGGCTCAGACAACCTTGATTCTAACCTAGTCACTATTTCACTAAGGTTCCTCACCAATTCATTGAGCTTTTCTAATAGAACTTGCTGATCATTCGGTGCCATGGCTTCATTTTCAACATCGGGTTCAGGGAGAAGAGGAGTGGGAACGAGCCCATCATGGGGTTCGTGCTCGGGTTGGATCAGGTCTGAGCTACAACTTGCTAAGAACCTAGAACATAAAACAAGGAGAAAAGAGAGTATCAAGAACTTGCCTTTTCGCAGACCCGCCATTGACAAAGCTCTCTGGGTTGGAGGGTTTGGTTCAGACCATTTGGATAGCTCGCATGGATCGCAGATGGTTCGATCTTGGATCTGGGTTTCGGCGAATTTGGACGAAATCTATGTTGGATTGGGAAGGTACTGTTATGGCGATTTTTTAGTTTTATTTTGACGAAACTATTTGATTGTTGACTTGGATCTACTGTGAAGTTGAGTAGAGTGTGCAATTTAGGGCAAGAAAATCGAATTTTCAGGCAAAAATAAGAAACTATTATATGTAATGAAATTGTGAGAATCGGTAAAAATGATTCACTACAGTCGTTTTATCTTTTGGAACAAAACGTCCGTCCGACCCGTCGGTTTTCTTACAAATACAAAGTGACTAAACTGACCCTCGTCCATCCGACACGTCGTTTTTCTTACAAATACACAGCGACTTGACTAAAATTAAGAATTTCCAAAATTCTTAAAATTGGTATTGCCAAAGAGAAACTGAATTGTGAGCTCAAAATAACAGGTATGTTTTGATAAAGAATATCTGTAAAATTTATAAAATTGTGTAAATATGTAAATTAAGCAACACCATTCCATTCCATCATTAAAGTAGTGCAAAATGAGAGTCCAACAAAACTGCTCTCAAGCAGTTTTAACATATAATGCTTTAGGTTCTCCCTTTTACAGGCTTTTTTGGCAATTTGAATGAAGCAAATATAGATTCATTTTGTGTGAAGGTAGCATTTTCGGTGCGCTTGTTGGACTGCAGTGAAGACCGCCTCAATATTTCAAATAGTGAAGTAGTTGAATTCGTCTCGGGAGCAGTATTTTTAGTATTCTGGGTACTTGATTTACTCTGTGAGCTGCTATATTTTGCTGGAGCCTTTGTTGGTAGGTTCTCTCTTTGAACCTGCACATCAGATGAATTAATTGACATTAGAATTGCTGAGGGAAAAGTGATACATTTTAGAAACACATCACAAATGCAATGCACAAGTGTATTCCAGGTTTCATGAATCAATTTATGCTAAATGTTGGTACTGAACAAACAATACTGTTTTCCATTCCCCATAATTATAAATGATCAGCTGTAAAAACTAAAAGGAGCTTGGAAAAAGAAAGCTAATATATATTAGTGAACTGGAACCAGCTTACCGTATCTGAAGAATCCGCTGATATTGCAGTTCTGCTATTGCTGTCATCTCGTCCAAAGATAAAAGATCGAGCCTTTGATCCTTGCTTATAGGATGATGGCATAGAACAACTTGTTCCTCGACCTATAAAAGATGACTGCAACATTTACCAAAAACAACCTATAGTTAATCCAGGATAATGTCTTGGTTGTCTAATTCACTTAATTAAGAGTTAAAAATATTAACATACAAAACTAAAACATTCCAAAAAATAGAAGTCAGGACCATAGTATGAATATGGCACCCAAAATAGGTTTTTTCAAATGCGTATGAAGTTGTAAAGAAAGATTCAAGTGATATTGGGCAGAAGATTAGGGGCATGTGAAACCAATCAATTTCTCCAGAGGATAGTGTGACAGTTTGGCTAAGTGGTCCAACTTTTATTCAATCAGTTTTAACTAAAGTTCCATATAGATGATAAAAGGAATATGATAAAGACCGGAAAAGTTTCCTAAGCATGCAGAATAGAAGTAAGACTAAATATAGCTTGAGAGAAGAATGAATACTGTTTTGAAAAGTAGACATATTATAGACACCAACCGAAACAAAATTGGAACATGAATGCTACATAGAAATGAGAATAATGATGGTTACGTGAAGAGAAATGACAATTTATCTCTTATCTCTATTCAGCGTGATTGAATAGAAGACCTGAGAGTAAATAAATGAAATTTAGTAGACCAAAGTACTTTTTATTTAAAAGCCGCTGGTATAACAGACTAGTATACCTTTGATGAGTTATTTCTGTTTCCTCCTATAAGTGACATATCAAAAGGAGCTGCACAGCATAAAAGAACATATTAATTAACATGATTAATGTGCTTATAGCCCAGAATATTGGAAGAAAGATCATGCAAATCTTACTTGATGCTTTGGCTTTCCTCCTTGTGTCAGGCAAAACATTCATCTTCTTTATAAGACCAAAAACTTCTTTGGAGCCTGCATCCTCTGCAGGAGACAAGAACACAGCCTTCTCTTCCTGTTCCAAACCAAAACGTTCAGCTATCATATTGTGAAACTAAATGAATTCATTAATATAAAAAAACAGAATAGTTTATCTTCAAGATGACCACTCAAATTAATCGTAGTTTTGAAAACCTTATCCAAATTTGTTCTACAAACTCACAGTTTTCTCACGCAGACACTGTTTAACTAGCCTCTTTTCTGTTTCCTCGTCTTCAGATGATAAGTAAGGATCTTCCTTGTCAGTGAACATTAGGGGAATCTTTTGCTTTACTTTCTTTAAAGTCGTTCGGATAAGATCCTTAGGTGCCAAATCTTCTGCTGTTTCATCATCCAGCTCCTCATCTTCCTCTTCTTCCTCCTCGTCATCATCATCTTCAAGAATATGTTTTTTCGTTTCTTCAGAACCATACTTCAGTCTCTGCAAAAGATTTTCTGTTCCAGTAGCATCTTGCTGCTCAAGCCACTTTTGGTGAAGTTGATTGCGCATTTCAGTATCAATTGGTTTTTCCTTGAATCCAGTTGCTATGATATCATTAACTTCCTCAAAATCTCCATCTTCATTTTCCTCACTCTCTTGAAAAAGCAATTGATCATTGTCACTATCGTCTTCTTCCTCAGCTTCATCATCCACAAAAGCCTTAACTGGATCTCCTCTTGGAGATGAAGATATGTCATCCTGTCTATGCAAATGGGGATCTACATTCTCCTTGTCAGTCTCCTCTTCTTCATCAGAACTGAAAAAAGAAAGGGTGATTGTATTTTATGCTTCAGAACATACAAGGATGGCTATTCTTAGCAAGGCAAAATTAACTGGACTATTACATGATCTGAGGGGAGCTTAAATATATTACAGTTTAGGAAATATTTGCAAAGATGCTTTGCAATCAAAGCCCTTCTGAAGGTAAAAAATGACAAGGTTACCAGCGGAAAGGAAGAGAACAGGAGGGGGTTGCAACCTCAGATAAACAAAAGCATAATATTGTATTAAAAAGCTGCATAAAAAAGAGGATAATGAACATGCTTACGCATCATCAGGAAGGGCAGAATCCAGCTTTAAGTTCATTGCAAGCAAGGATGGGGCAAGAACTTCTTCCAGAGGACTGTTTGGCAGCTCATTTGATAGCTGCTTGTTGATGTCACTATCTTGAGAGTCAGAAAACAATTCCTACATATAAACCAATATGAAGTTAGCACAATCTATTGACGCAGTAGTAACTTATGTCCAGATAACTAAATATGAAGGGAACCTGAGTATCATCAATAGGAGCTCGAAATGCCTGCTTAGTTTCTTTATCCACATCCTGCAATTCAATAAGGATACATGTCAGATCCATCTGAACATGAGGACCACGATCATCTAGCCTAGTTTGGGATGTACTAGGTAGCAGAAACCAACTTCTATTCACAATCCATCTGGGTTTAGTGCTCTATCACACCCTCACATAATGTTAGACATAGATGAGCCCCAGATACAGCCTATCACAACAAACAGCCCCAGGACACAAATGGCATGCATTAAAATGTAAACTCATGCAAACTGGAATTACTTAAAGCTTGTGGACCTAAATTATAGAGAAAACATGATATTGTAGAACTCACCATCTGGTTAGGAATATAGTCATGACTTGAATTATTCACAGATTGACCCATTCTATCTACAGGCGTGATATCTAACCAACTCTTTGTTTCAACATGCTTCACTATTGTCTCTTCAATCACAATTTCTGCAATTTTAGGATCTTCTGGCTCACAAATAGGGGCATCTTCTCGGTCAGAATCTACCATAGCCTCTCCATAAGAACTATCATTATCAGCAGTGTAGAAGTCACTCTTAAAAATCACAGATCTGGCACCCACAACAGAAAAATGAGCAATTACATTATATGAAGAAAAAAAAATCAACTTATGTACAACTGATATACTCATAAATGTTACTCACTTTTTTGAAAGCTCCAGCTTTCTCTGCCGGATCTTATCCAAAATTGATGATATTGATTTTGTTTGAACAAGAGGTACAGGCTTAAAAGATGCATCTCTAGTTTCTGTTCAAGAAGGTGAGATCTAAATTATTAATAATCATGCATAAATTAGCTCCGAGAAACAATGAATAGTGAACATACCTCGCAAGAGTCTCTGAGATTCCGCATGAAGCTGCTTAAGATGTTCTCTCCTTTCCTGTAATATAAAAAACTGATACAGATCAACAAGACAGAACCCAAAAATTCAGTTCTTTTTGTTTTAAAAAAAAAAAATCAGTTACCTTTGCTGTCATTTTCAAAATTGGGCCAGAAGCTTCCCACTTCTCATCACCATCAGAGCTCTTGACTCTCCTTTTCTTCGTCTTCTTTTCCTTCTCCTTTGACTCGTCCGGTGCACCGTCGAGCTCCTCAAAACGACGCCGTTGCTTATCAGATCCCTCCGCCAGCTCTCCACTCGATTTTTCTCCTTCCCCATATTCCCCCTCGTTCACATCATCAAAATCCAAAACCCTCTTTGCCCTAACCCCAGCTTCTTCAACACCCAACCCATCAAACCCAGAATTAAACTCATTTTTCTCTTCAAAACCCTCCGATTCTGACCCATCACGCAACAGATCATCCGATTTCTCAGATTCAGCATCTGATCCGCCAGAACCAGTGCTCAACTCATCTTCTTCGTTCAAACCCTCCGATCCCAACCCAGACACTGACGGCTCCTCATTCGATTTCTCGAGAATTGGGGATTGAGACGCGGAAGGCGCGTTATCAAAAGATGGGCTGCTGGGAGTAACTGTAGAAACCTTAACTGCCTTTTTCAAGCGCTTCAGCTTTCTCTCAGGGACCGGCGAAGTTTGCTCGGCGGGAGCGAAGAGCTCGAATTCGCCGTCGCTGTCCATCTGATGCAGCTGATTGTTACTGATTCTGAAGGCAGGTGGCTAGGGCTTTGCAATTGTGGAGAGTGACGGAGAAGGTGAAGTTGATTTCTGAAAAAATGGGAGTGTAAGATAAGGGGATTTGAGCGCCAAATGACAAATGTATTGAAATATTTGGGGATTTGGCGCCAAATAGACCATGCTTTATTTGTTTTCATTTTGATCAGCGAACCGCCAAAATTACCGGTTTGTTGACGCATCTCAATTTCCACGTAGATCATGCAAAAATAAAAAATTCGCATGACTCAGTATCCTTAATTTGAATAAACAAATAGTTTTCCCTCGGCAAAATAATTGTTGACTATCAATTTCTTGTGAGCATTGATAATGAAATGGTTTTTTTTGTTAAGGAGACAATGAAATGGTTAAAGTTAGAGTTTTCATGAGCTCTGGTTCTAAAGTATTTTAGTTGACTTATTATAAAAATGTTGTTGATATTTCATACGTAATTAACTACAACTCCGTCTAGGGTTTTTAAAGCTTAATACTGATGCAGCTTTGTTTGAGAGGGAAGGACGGTCGGGTGGAGGTTGGGATGTTCGCAATTGGACTGGTTCATGTCGGGGGGGAGGGGGAGTCGGCTGCGTTTTGTCTCAATCCGGAGACCATCCCGCCGAACATATCTCCGGCGGAAGCGACTTGGCTGAGATCATATTATACAGAGTCCGAGAAAGAGCAGAACAAGCACGCAATTGCAGTAGCTGACGCCACCGCCGCAGCGGCCGGAGGGGCCGGG
>JAYMSZ010001902.1:0-13136 GCA_036897665.1 Pelargonium citronellum
TAAAATAATACATATAGGGACTCAATTAGAGTCTCACCATTGCTGATGCTCTAAGTGTTCCCAAACAAGTCCTTAGTCTAAGCCAAATATATATACGCCAATTAGTAACTTTTCATATTTGTTGGGCATGCGTTGCTATACAAATTTTTTGTTGGAGAATGTAATGTATCTGGAACTTGGGCCCGTGTGCTCGAAGTTTGATTCGATCAACTTTTTGGTCAAATAAGTTCGTTCAAAATAATGAAACTCAATCTAATATGGGGTTAAAAACTTGAATGAACCTGAAGCTATTTGGAGGCAAATTCGGGTTGACCTTATCAATCCAACCATGTGGAACCCGAAATTGTCACATCTTATGTGATGTCTTCAAATATTATGACCCAGTGATTCGCTCCTTCCGGTACGACTCATCTAACAGATCACCATCATCACACATCACTAGAGAACACAATCACAACACTCACTAGCGAGAGAGCGTAACTCGATTGAATGAGTCCCCACAAAAGTAGTCTAATTCGCACTACACAGGATAAAAACCTGTGTGTCTTCTTCATTCTCAACAAACTAGAGAATCAAATGACGATACTATCCTCCAAAGAAAAATGATTACTACCCGAAACCAGAGGGTAAAATGGGACACTTCTCAATTGGAATTTGGAAACCAAAATGGTTTGTTTTAACGGATTCAGAGAGCACGTTCCATCTCATTCCCTCCAATTCACTCTCCCTATAAATACACCTCTTCCCTCCCATTCCTCATTCCTCATTCCTCTCCCTCGTTTCTCTCTCTAAAACACCAGATAGTAGCTTTTGGCTCTCATTGTTCTTGGCTTTTGGTTCAGGTGAGAAAATCGTGCTCTGATCTGTAATCAATTTTGCTCCATTGCATGAATTCGGTTCTGTAAATCTGCACTGCGTTACAATTACTGGAACTAGAGAGGTTTCTAGAACTAGGAATCATGTCTGCTCTCTGATTCAGCATCCATTCAAAGTTTTCGCTGAGCTTTCAAGGTTTTAGTCTGAAATGTGTTTCAATTTCTGGAGGAATTGTTGTCTCTCCGATTTCTGTTCTTGTCGAATTTTTACTGAATTTCGGGTGTTTGACTTCGATTCATTTTCATGTTGATTTTAGTACCTGTTAGTTGTATTGTATGTATCATAAAACTAGTTAAGTTTAGTTTCTTAGGTTGATGTTGATATGAATTTATCTGTATTCATCAGCTGATTAACGATCGATTTGCGATCTGTTCTTTGTACCTTGTGTTCGTTTTCATTTTCTAGATTTTCGCTTGATTCTTTGTGAAATTATGTTTAGTTAGAGCTTCGAAGATTTAGATCTGCTTTAGTGCTGTGTTCTTCGGTTTTTGTCACATTTCTGTAACAGAACTCACTGAATTATGCGTTTCCTTTGCCCTTTCCACACAGATAACTGAACAACGACAGCTTCGCGCCGAGAACAGCGAGCTAGCTGCGACAAACACCGCCATGTCGTTCTTTCCTAAATCTAAGTACCAGCCAAACAGCACCGTATACACTTCGCTCTACTCTCCAAAACCAGTCCTCCCTTCCTCCTCAATCGGGCCTTATTCGGAGAATTCGCATCCGGCAAGCCCAAACACCGTTAACGATGTCCTGTACCAGTCTCGCTTGACTATTAAGCACCAGGAACTCGTCAATCGCCACAAACTCTGTCTCACTCGCCTCTGTGAGGCTTCCAGAGAAGCCGAAGCTCTCCGCCAAGAGAACACAACCCTCCGCTCTGTCAACCGTGAACTCAACCAGAACCTGAGACTCATGATCCAAGCTACCGTCCAGAAACGAGTTGACTCGGATAACTTCGCCACTGCGCCGTTTCCGGTCGTGAATGGATTCGGCGGTCTGCGTATTGGAGACGAAAGGGCGGTGGGCAGCGCCTGGGATGAGGTGAGCGGGGATCAGACTCAGGCTCGGAACCTGACTCGTCCTCGAAACCGGAGCCCACTCAGCACAACAGTATGAACACAAATCTCATATCATATCTGTTTGAGTCACTGATTTGATTGCTTTGATATAAATCTTGAAGCTGTTTGTGCTATAACTTAAACTGTTTGCACTGATAATTTATTAGATGCTACAAAAATACAAAGTAATTGCATGACATTTAGATATGCATAAAGGTTGTTCACTCTGTTTTTTGACCGTTGCTCCATGGATCAGCATGAGCAGGCTCTAGAACGCCACACCATCAGTTGAAATTGGGGACTTCAGTTCCTCTTTTGAACCCTGAACTGGTAACGTTTAAATTGAGACTTAAAATCTCAATTTGGTGTGTTCTATGTTGCATAGACACAGGTACGAAATATGAGACACGACACAGATACCGACGACAGTAGTGCTTATAAAATCATAGACAGACACAACATACTAAGATTACATTCTGTGATTGTGTATTTGCTATATTTGTGCATATAAGTTACATAAGTCATGGTCGTCAATGCATTTTAGAGAGTCGGACACGTCCAATCAATTCGTTAATATAAAAAATGAAGGATATCCAAGGTGTTATTAAGCTAGCACTGTTTGTGTATTTAATCAAGAAGCTGTTATGTCATTTTGTGTGGATATCAACTGAGAGAATGGTTATATCTATATTGCAGCAAAAGGTGCATTTGTTTGGGAGGAAGAAAGATGGGGAGCAACTGGAATTGGAGGTGTTTAATCAAGGCATGCTCAAGACTGAGCTGTGCCACAAATGGCGGGAGACTGGGGCATGCACATATGGTGATCACTGCCAGTTTGCTCATGGAATTGAGGAGCTCCACCCAGTCACACGCCACCAATATGGCCATCGCTGCCATTCCCGTCATGCTCTCACTGATCAGGAGAGGCTCATTGGTGCCTCACTCAAGAATGTCGCCAGGGAAGCCAGAGACAGGTAAATGTTTATCAATAAATAGATGATGATGATGATGATGATGATTGTAGTGATGACTAATGAGAAGATAATTTTCCAATTACATAAAGTAGAGATCTTAGTTTCGCAAGAAAGTCATCAATCTTCACACCATAATTAGGAGTCTAGATCAAGCTCTTCAAAACTGCAAACAGAAAACCAACAAGAAAGGAATCAAAGAGATTTAATCTCATGGATTCTAGTTCAGCGGAGAGCAAAAAGATTCACTATCAACTCACTGCCTCCCAAAACACTCTTTTAGGGAATGTTATGGATGCCGACCAATATCATTCTTCTGAATTTAGGTACTTCATTTTTGAATTGTGGTCACATTCTCGTTTCCTTAAACTCAAGTGTTCGGAATTAGGGAAGTCAATGATTTCTTAAAGCTTAACTTCTCAACAATAAAATCTAAAGCTAAAACAATCTCAAGCTGAATCAAGTCTACGTTTAAACTCGTTTAATAAACAAGCCAAGCTCGAGTCAAACATTTTTTAGGCTTGAATTCAACCCCAACTTGAGCTCATCTATAAAGAACACAAGCCAAACTCGAGTCTAGATTTAAACTCATTTAATAGCCAAGCTGAGCTAGAGTCAAACATTTTGAGACTTGAACAAATTTGCGAATTGTTTTATTTTTTCATGTTCAACTAATAAGTATATGAATTCTAGAAATATAAACTTGGACACAAGTGTTATTTATATAAAATTCAAATATTTACGATTTCAACTCGAGTTCCTGTGAACACTATTTTTTTTCCAAGTCAAACTCGAGTTTTAATTTATAAGCTCGTATGGACCCGAATGTAGTAAAAAAAATATAAAACCAAATCGTGCCCTTACAATTTTATCTTTTGATTGGACTCAATTACACCTCCAGTGTTAATTTATTTAATTTCCGAAAATAAAGGGAAAAGACAAACTCTCCACACACAGAAAAGGGACGAAAACAGAAACAGAGACCAAAATAGCAACAAAAATCACTGCCTTCTCCTTCGTCTTCGCGCGTCCTATGCCTTCACGCTTTTCTCTCTTTCCCATCTTTCAATTCGTTTCACATTCCCAATATTCTCTGAGGACGATGAAGAAAATGCAATCGAAAATGATCAGTGCACATTTTGTTTCCTGAGCTTTTCGAGGTTAGTATCTCTGATCCCGTTGAAATCTGAATCCCGAATTGGTTTTTACGTGTTTGTTTCGATCCTCTCTCTCTCTTGGCTGTTTGAATTTTGATAGAGTTGACAATTCGTGTGTGTCGTATTTCTGAAGATTGGTAGTGTTCCACATGTTTTAAATTGAACACAACGTGTTTAGTAATCGTGTTGAAATGCTGAACACGAACATAACACGATTATGATTGTAACATGAAATGTCATTATTGTTTGGTGTTTGACGCATCTCCTCTTAGAAATATTACTAAAATATTGAGAGAAACGTATCCAAATGTCAGATAGTACGTCAAGAATGTCATTGTATCATAGGGTAGCATACACACTACATTTACATACCAATCATATACTTGATCATATAATAGCCCATCCATTAAACATCCAAATGAGAAGGGTAGAGTTGGCAATTGACAATTGGGCGTGTCATGTTTAAGGTTGGACGTGTGTCATATGGATCAGCACGAACACTACACATTTAACAATCGTATTTAAATAATAAACATAAACTTGACCATTCGAATATATTTAATAAAATGGGTCGGGCTGACACGACATAACATGTTTGACACAAGAAGAACGACACGTTTGGCACGACGTGACCGAAAAAGAAAATATCACAAATTTAACATAACTATATTGTTACTAATATGAAAAATTATATATAAATAATAAGACTAATTAAAGTTTTCGGGTTTATTTATCATTACAATCCCTAAGCATGTGTTGGGTGTGTCACGACAGGAATAATTAATCATGCATGTTTTTGAGACTCAACACGAACACGACAAGATTACAAAACTATTGAGATCGAACACACTTATTTCGCTCCGTGTTCGTGCTATGTCGCGTGCTGAGACATGAATTGCCAGCTCTTGGTTTGAGGCATAGTGTGAACGAACAATGTTTGATATCTGCTTGATTGCTTCGTTTCCAGGTAATCAGGTTTCGATTTTGAGCAGATACAAAGGATAAGATGTCTAGTTTCGAGGGGGTTCTTGTTTCCGATCCATGGCTTCAGAGCCAGTTTACCCAAGTCGAGTTTCGCGGCCTCAAGTCCAAAGTAAGGATTTATTTTCCCCAAATCAATTGGAAAATTTGATAGGTGATTTGAATTTGATTGTGTTGGTTTTAGTTTATTGCAATAAGGAACCATGCAACAAACCGAGTGAAGGTGGCAGATATGCCAGGCACTCTTGTGAGAATGAAGACTCTTCATGACATGTTTGAAGAGCATGAGATCAAGCAAATGTTGCAGGAAACTTTTCCGGATGAAAATGAGGAGATTGACTTCGAATCCTTCGTTCGGGTGAGTTTTATTTATTCGTTTACTTGTTCTGCTTCAAAATATGTGTCTTTTACCACCAAGTGCGTGAATTAACTGACGGGATGTTCCAACTTAACTTAAGGTCTCGAGTTCGAATATCAAGGTGGAAACCTGAATGTTCGTTACATTTAGGGGAAATTGCGCATAACTTAGATTAACTATAAGTGTTTTGCACATAATAATTTTGTATATATACTGCCCCTTCTCTGTTTAAAGATGAACATTTATCTCTCCTTAAATTTATGATTGATAATTTTTCAGTTTTGGTGGGTGATTTGTTGTTGGTGTGTGAATGTTGGATTTGCAGGCAACTTTAACACTCCAAAACCAAGCGGCAGCCAAGGCAGGAACTCCAAGACATGGTTCTTCATTTCTCAAGGCACCAACTACCACTTTTCATCACATTATCAACACATCGGAGAAGCATTCTTATGTTGCCCACATCAACAACTACTTAGCGGACGATGATTTCTTGAAGGATTTTCTTCCGATAGACCCGGACACTAATGATTTGTTTGAAATTGCAAAAGATGGAATTCTTCTCTGGTATGCATCCATCTTTTACATTTAGAGTTAGGGAGCAGTAATTTGTGCGTGCATGTTTTGGAGATCCAACACCATTACTAAACGTGTTGGGTTCTTCAAAATGTTTGAGCCCAGACACGACACTAATTTTGTGTTGACATTGCATTCATTGATGCTTCTTTTTTGTGGCCTCATGCAGCAAGCTCATCAATCTAGCTGTTCCTGGTATAATAGATGAGCGAGCTATCAACATTAAAAAGGTCCTTAATCCTTGGGAGAGAAATGAAAACCATACTCTATGCCTCAACTCTGCTAAGGCTATTGGCTGCACTGTGGTCAATATTGGCACTCAGGACTTGGTTGAAGCAAGAGTAAGTCCTAGACCTCCTTTTTGGAATCTTATCATTACACTTTTGTAGAGTTGAGAGTTGACAACATGAACTCGAATTTGTGGAAACCCGTAACTCAGGACCGACAATGTATTTGTCCGTTCACTTGCCCTGCTTTATTGGTCTTCTGCTTTCTATATTTCTTTGTTTCTCAAAGACAACTCTCAAAAGTCACAATCCAATACTTGATTTTTTTATATAGAAATGAATCGACGGAAAAAATGTGTGTTGCATTATGAAATTTGAAGAAGTTTCAGGTTTTTTATATCAATTTTTCAGTTAATACACCTGCTATTAAATTGAGACCTTCTCAATTATGAGCTTTGTGGATTTGCACATCATGCACGTGCTACTCTATGGTTCTGTTGAAACTCGATCAGGATATTTTTGGGTTCAAGTCACATAAAATAAACCTGATTAATTTTCGGGCCGGATCTGGTTGGAGTGTTTCTTGAGAGTTGGGTCGGGTTCGATTTAAGTCTTTTTAACTCAACCAAAAACTTGAATTGCCTCCTCTACAGTTTTGTGGTTGGAAATTAGCTCACTCATTTTTTCTTTTTTCTTTTTTCCTGTTTTGTTTATATATGTAGCCTCATCTGCTGCTTGGATTGATTTCTCAAATAGTTAAGGTATTCCCTATGAACTTTTTCATATGTTTTGCAATAATAACTTTTTTTTATGAATTATAAGTCATTATGAATTTACTGTTCTATTTTAACTTGAGACTTGCATTCTTTCTTGCATGAATTTTCATCAAATGCACATATAGGCTCAATTTGTAAAATTTTGTACAGATACATACATGAACTATAAACTTTGTACAAAAAGTCTTAAACATTAATAATGTTTTTAAAAAATCGTTGAGACATGTCCACGTGACAGTCCAGTCGATAATTTTAACTAACATGAAGAGTGACATGTCAATTTCTTTAACGTAGGTTAAAACCAACCATTGACATGTGTTGACTGCCTTTGACTGACATTAACCAAGTGGTCAAATGCATTATTTTTAAAAACGCCAGTGAATGTTAGTCAAAGGTAGTCAATGCTTGGCCCAAAACCACGTTAGAAAGGAATTAGCACGTGACTCTCTATGTTAGGTAAAATTGCTAACTAGACTGTCACATAATGAATTGTTTTAACATTGTTTGTATTTAAGACTTATTTGTACAGTAGTTAAAAAAAGACTTAATTTGTACAAAGTTTCGCAACCTGAGTTTTAAGGATGCATGTCTCTTTTAACCTTAAAGGATGAAGATTCGATCATCAACTCTAAAGCACTTCATTAATCTCTTTCATTGTGTATGTTTTTTTTTCCAATACATTGACAAAAACAGATTCAACTGTTAGCTGATCTCAACATAGACAAGAGTCCTGAACTTGTTGAACTGATTGAAGATGACAGCAAGGTTTGGAGATACTAATTTCTTTCATAGTATATGTATGTGTGTAGAGTTAGCAATTTCGATCCTAACCCACAGGTATTTGAAATTCAATATGACTAAAAACTTATCCGATCGGATTTATCTTGAAAAAATACAGATTAGATCGGATTGGATTGGATAAATCCGCTCATTTTATACTAAAAATTCGAAATTTATTTGATCTTATATGAACCTCTTCCGAATCGGATTCAAATTACTCTTTATCAATCTTATAAATTCGAACAAATTTGATCCGAAATCTGAATTGACACCATGTATGTATTTTTCTACTTTATACATTCTCTCTTGTGGTGCTGTTGAAATTTTGCAGGATGCAGAGGAGGAGCTCAATAAGTTGTCACCGGAAAAGGTTTTACTAAAATGGATGAATTTTCATCTTAAGAAGGCAGGTTACAAGAAACAGGTTACGAATTTCTCTTCTGATGTGAAGGTAAGAAGAAACGTACATTCTTTTTACTCTTAACCTCACATTTTACTCGACTCTGACCGACAACTTTGATGCATTTTCCCTATTAGAGCTGACAATTAGTTTTTCAACTTTTAACACGTGATGCAATACAAACACGACACGAAATGAATGTGTTTGGGCTCACTAACTTTGTAATCGTGTTATAATACCCAACCCATATAATAAGCTTGCTGTGTGTGTGTTGAGCCTTAGAAACACATGTGCATATTAATATTTCGTATTTTGACTTGTACGACATGTCCAACACGTCTAGCACGCACAGATAGGGATTATTGTAAAGTAACCCTAAAATCTCTAATTGATCTTATTGTTTTTACAAAAAAAAATTATATTAGTTAACATAGTAATGTTAAATCATAAATGGGTTAAATTTGTGATATTTTATAATTTTTGGGTCGCGTCGTGATTGACATGTTGCTTTAGTCGTATGAAACCTGTTACCTCGTGTCATGTCAGCCCGACCCATATAATTAAACGTTTCGTGTTCCCTGTTCATGATCGTGTCATGTTTGTGTTTAGTTTTCAACACAATTACACTAAATATGCTGTGTCCCTGTTGACCCATATAGCACACGACTGACCTTCAACACGACAGATGAACACAATACATATGAACACACAAATTATCAGCTCTACTTATGAAGTTGGCAATTAGAAATATTAGATTTATAACTTGTGCCCTCGAAGTAGTTGCTCTTTTCTGGTTGATGATGCACAATCATCTTCATGTATTTGCAGGATGGTGAAGCTTATGCTTATCTTCTGACTGCACTGGCACCAGAAACAAGCAGCCCGAGCACCTTGGATGTGAAGGATCCTGATGAAAGAGCAAAATTGGTACTTGAGCAAGCTGAGAAACTGGAATGCACACAATACCTCACAGCTAAGGACATTGTTGATGGTTCACCAAATCTTAATCTTGCATTTGTTGCAGATATATTCCAGCACAGGTAACAATTTATATTTCCCTTCATTTTTTTTATTTGCTGCCATTTCCATCAAGTACTTGTGAAAGTTGGTTCATTCAGTTAAGTGGGTTCTTTAACATGGTATCAAAGACCACGCTTTTGAATCATACCGTCACTTTAATTAAACGATGTTAAATTCCAAGACAGTGTGAGAAGAAGATATGTGTTTAGACCACGTGCAAATCAATAATGGGAGTTAAAGTATTAAAATTAAATTGGGTCTTGGTCTTGCACGTAAGGGGTCCTTTTGATCTTTTAGTTTAGTTGATCCGTTACAGTAAGGGATCACTGTTTATTCGGACTTGAGATTTTGGATTCAACATAGCATTTCTCATAACATGTTGGCCTTGTTCTTGCACGTGAGACGGTATCAGTTTGAACTTTTAGTTGAGTTGGTCGAACAGATTTACTACTTTATTTAGACTCAAGATTTTGGATCCGATGTAACATTTCTGATAACATGTTGATTGCTTATGTATCCGATGCAGCATTTCTCATAACATGTTGATTGCTTATCTATAATGCAGTAAAAAGAGCGCGAGAAAAAAGACGAAAAGCAGCTGGGACTTGATCCAGGCATGTTCAAGACTGAGAACTGCAACAAAAGGCAAGAAAAGGGGATATGCCCATTTAATACTCCTCGCTGCCAGTGTGCCCATTGGGTTGTGGAGCTCCCTCCGGTTAACCAACGCCGCCAACGCCACAAGACCGATGAACGTAGAATGGTTCTTGCTCGCGATGTCTGTCGTTATGGGCGCCACTGCCATTTCCATAATGATCAGAAGAGGCACATGGAGACCTGTCTCAAGAACATCGCCCGGGAAAGGTAAAAAATTTCAGTAAAAAGACGAATGATGATGGGAAGAGAATTTTGTAATTAAGTAGAGATCATGTGTATATTCTCAAAACATAAAATGGTACAGCATATACATACTTAAAGATCGTGTAGTAAAGACTGTTGGGATACTCGTTAATTGTGCTTCAACTATATGTTTTTATCTCGTGTAGCTGAGTTGACGCCTAATTTATCATTACATTTCCTTGTCATCAGATAGTTAGAGTTGATAATTCAGACTGAATATGTGGACACTCAAAATTTAACTCGTATTCTTTGTGAATTGAGTTAGACAAACTCGCACTTTTGTACTTGCGAGTTGAGATTGGATTCGGCAATTTCAGCTTGAAAAATGTTGGGCATTCTTTACAATTCAAGGATAATGAATTACTATCGGAGAAAAAATGTTGCTAGAGTACATGAAAAAATTGTTTCCTAAAACTAGTACAACGGTTGCATTAGATAAGCTGATTGATATATTTTTCTTGTAGTTGGATTGACGTTTAATTTACCATTGAATTATCTTGCATCAAGTAGAGTTGGCAATTTAGACTCAAATATGAGGATGCCTGAAATTTGATATGCATTTTTGTGGGGATGGAGCATCCAAAATAGACCCACCGATTTTTAGGTCAAATTGGACAAACCATTACTTTTGTACTAGAAACCGACCTTTTGCAGGTTGCGTTCTAGTTCAACTGTTTCGATTTGAAATAGTTGATGGTGGAGGGGATATAGGAAATTCACAATTACTCATGCTCTCTCTCGCTACTTCTCAATTGTTGAATTAAAATAGGGAAAAGAAGAAAAACGACTTCTAGTAACTAGACAGGATTGGATCAACTTAAAGTACCGGAGCAGTGCTACGAAACATATACTTGATTTATAAAGTTTTACTAGAGGTGGCTAATTTTGCGGATTAGATCAAATTCGTTTGGAATGATGTCTATAAAACTAACATGAATCCTACTTAAGAAGACTTCTGATTCATTTGAATTTCGAGCTTTGAGTCTTATGTCGGATCGAATTTTATTTTTAGACATAAAAATTTAAATTTTTACGGCATTAAAATAAACAATAAATCAGTACGACTCAATTTGACCTCAATATGAATCGAATCAAATTAAATCAATTTGAAATAAATGTATTGTTCTAAGTTTAGATTCAAATTGTCACTTTGTAACTAAAACAAGACTTAGAAATTCAAAATTCAAAAACTTGTTTTAAACTCTACTCTCATATTGAGACACTTGTAAAAGTTATTTCATTGACAAACACTGTCAAAAGCATTGGAAATGACAAAACATGTGAACTTCCTACCCCTTTCCAAGAAACTTTACCAAGGATATTTTCGTCATTTCCAAATCATCACCATCAATGAATCTCAACCGTCCATTGTCCTCCTTGATCAAACCCTAAAGTATCACACATGACGTCAACGCGTTTTCTAGGAGCCGCACTTCAGGCTATATTATGGCGAAGAAAATAGCTCAAAAACCTCCATAAGTGAAACACAACCAAAATAATGTATGATTCTGGAGAGAAACAAGGATAGGAAGATCGAGCTCGATGAAATTATCGGACATGGTTGGGTTGGCAAGAAAAGAGTAATAAGAAAGTTATGGATCTGTTTGCAAATATTGATTCTTGCCCATCCCTCCCATTCCAATGATTTCATCTTGTTCCTCCCTTTCCTGTGGTTCTCTGAAGAAGATGGGCGAGAAAGTGATGGAAAATGGGGAGAGGGGAGTGGGATTTTCCGGGAAAATGAGGGTGTGGAGGTGTTTGGGAAAGGAAAATTTATTTTTGGTAAAAATGTGAAAGAATTGTATTTTTACCTTTCCTACACCTCCCATTCCGCTTTTTTCCAGTTCTTACTCCCTTTTCCTTCATATTTCCTCTTCATCTTGATGTTTATTTGTTTGAGTATTATACAAAATTAGATGTTTTGATCTGAAAATTGTTTTCATTTGTTATGTTCTTTGGTTTTTCATTTATAATTATGATGGTTAGATGAGAAATAAAATTTAGATATTTTTTGGGTAAGTTTTATATATTTTAATCAAATTAGATGTTTTATTTATTCATATATTATATCAAATGAGATGCTAAGTTTTGTAAATTGTGTAACTTCAAATGCAGGAGTATATGAAAGAGAGGGTATGCTGAGAAAAGAGTGATTGTGGTGTTGGATCCTAGCTATGGTTTTTCTGAGAATAAACTGATTTCACTATTACCATTTACTCTACTCTGTCACTTCAAATTGTCTTTTGAATTAGGGTTTTTGGCTTAATGTTGTGTATAAAATTACTTTATATATTTGTACGTGTATACAATACTGATATATTCAATACATTTTGCCATATTTATTTCCAGTTGACAATTAAATTAAATAATTGTTCATACAGTTATAAAACAGTCGCAACCATGGAGTCCAACTACTAATATTTTATGGAAATTTTTTAAATAAAATAAAAATTATTTCTTTTGGCAACTAATCAAGTTAAAAATTAGGGGAAATGTAAACACATAATCTACTTAAGTTTAGAAATGTAGTATGGGGAATATTATAATTATTTATACGTCTGTAAACTGTTAACTTTAACAGAAGATTTCAAATTATATGTTCATGTGCAATTTACAGACCATTTAAAATTCATATTTCGTAAAATGCCCGACTCTTCAAAAAATCCACTTACAAAATACTCTTATCTGTTCCTTTTTACTCTGTTTGATTCACTCTCAAATCCATCTTCATCTCATACCGAGTAAGCTGTGGCCATCACATTCACAACTGAAGTGGCCATTGGATGCTACTTTTTGCCCATAAAAAGGACATCATAACTAAACAAATTAAGAGTAAGCAGTATCATTCACTATTCATTTTATTTAGGAAAACCCAATTTTAGTGACAATTCATTGATCATTGCCCCAATACCTTTCCATTTGTTACTTGGCTCACAAAACAACAATGGGTTAATCTATTATCTTGCTTGCTTTTGGATCACAGTCAACTTTATATCAGTTGCAACTTATACCGGCCAATGAGATTATGACATCTCATTAAAATTCACTTTTAC
>JAYMSZ010001903.1:0-13135 GCA_036897665.1 Pelargonium citronellum
TTTTAAATGAGGTGTCACCACCTTATTAGTGCAACTGATATAAAATTATATCATTCAACTGATATCCATATTACTCTTTTAGTATATAGGTTGATTGTTATTGGAAAAAACTTGACATTTAGAAAGGGAAAGTTGACATTTTTGGAACAAAAGTTGGTTGTTCTTATAATATTGGTTGATTGTTCTTAGTAAAAATTTGATATTTAGAAAAAAAAAAATAAAAGACTCTTTTAGTGCAAAGGTTGATTGTTCTTATACCAAGATTGAGTTTTTTTTACTGCAAAAGTATATAGAAAATATACTAAGGTTTAGAACAATTTTAATAGTGGCATGATTCAAATTAATATCATTTAACATAGTTACAAAACAATTTTTTTTATACTAATATTTATATGCATGTACATTTTGTCAATTTATTTATAACATCCATCTATCTGTAAGAAAATAGACATTTAAATTTTGTTTGCTTTTGCTTTAGAACACTAAAATACTTTTGTTGACTTTTACAAAAAAAAATTTTGAACAAACACACTGTTTTTAGAAACTACTTTGAAGTTGCTTTTGACTCTTGAGCAGTGTTGCAAAACAAGCCCCAACTCGTCTGCTTTCTGTTTTCTCATTCAAAATGGTCTTGGAATTAGCCTCCTATCAGTTCCAGACGCCATGTTCGGTTCTGGGTCTAATGAATCCTCTTCATTTTCACAACCATCATTTTTGTTTATTCTATGGCCTCAAGATTTCAAATTTGCTGTCACCCATTTGCTGCAATTTGTTGTTTGCGTTCTGTAAATTCAATAGCATCTTCAAATT
Source organism: Pelargonium citronellum (assembly GCA_036897665.1). Taxonomy (NCBI): domain Eukaryota; kingdom Viridiplantae; phylum Streptophyta; class Magnoliopsida; order Geraniales; family Geraniaceae; genus Pelargonium; species Pelargonium citronellum. Next base: position 811 of record JAYMSZ010001903.1, read on the forward strand.
TCATGGGTTGTGCAGTACTCAGTGTTCAGTTCAGTGCTTACAGCTGGAGCATTGATAGGAGCAGCTTCCAGTGGCAAAATTTCTGATCTCATTGGAAGGAGAGCTGTAAGTTCTTCAACCCCAATTCTAATATATACTATTGCAGTAGATTTTAATTTTTTTAACTTTTGTCTGCTAATTTGGGTTACATTGTGAATCAGACCATGGGATTATCTCAAATTTTTGTCTTTTTTGGCTGGCTTGCTATAGCATTCCCAAAGGTTCATTCCCTTTTTCTCTTCTTTGTTCATTAATGTGTTGTTGAACCTTGAAACCATAAGAGGATTGTAGTGTAGTCTTATTCAAAGACTTTGTGTTGTAACTCTTGTTGATGTTTGGATTTGATTAGTCCAATGTTTGGTGGCTGAATTTTGGAAGAGTTTCAGTGGGAATTGGAATGGGCTTTCATGCATTTGTGGTAATTATCATCAGATTTGTGTTTCTTTCTTTTTTATGATTGTAAATCAATGCTCATACTATGTAATGCCTAACAGTACTGGCCTTTCTATTACCAAACAGATACCGGTCTATATAACGGAAATAACACCGAAGAACCTTCGTGGCTCATTTACAGTTGCTCATCTGGTAAAATCAAACCATAACAAGTTAGATTAATGATTTAACATATGAATCCTAGCTAGGCTTATATACTTTATGGGGTGTGCAGTTGTTTAAATGTTGTGGCATTGCACTGATGTTCTTTATTGGAACCATCATTAACTGGCGTGTCTTGGCCCTAATCGGTAAATGCATTCCGACCTTCTAAGTATAGATTACATATGAGATTCATGTGTTCTTTGTTACACAGTTACAGCAGATATTTATCACTTGTCTTTATGTTCAGGTGCTACTCCTAGTCTGATGCAACTCTTAGGCATATTCTCTACAACGCTTAAGAGGAAAATATGCTGATATTTCTGAAGAATATGTTGTCATTAGGGTGAACTCTTAACTTGATATGAATATAGCACAGAAACTATTATCTTAAGTTCAGTTCTGGCAAAATAAAAAATAAAGAAAATGATGGAGAAGAAAAACAACTGAGATGGACTCGTATTATTTTGTAGGATTGTACAGAAGCCTTTGAAAATCTCTCAGCTGAAACTGGAATTATGGACTTGTTCCAGAGGAAATATGCTCATTCACTCACTGTAAGCTCCTATGTACTCTCAAATATGCTTTCACAGTTTCTATAGATGTGTAGCTCTTCTATGGCTTATTCCGATATAATTAGGTGGGGGTTGGCCTAATGTTACTCCAAGAATTTGGAGGAAGCTATGCAATTTTATCTTTTGCGAGTTCTGTTTTTGAATCAGCTGGTATAAATTTCAAGTTCCTTTAGCATTGTTACATATGTTAAATGGTGATGTATATTGAGGAGAAAAAATTGACTCCACAGAACTGTTATTCATGGCAGATTTTTCAAGTACCGTAGGGACAATAGGAATTGCTATTATCCAGGTTATTGCATGTTTGCATTGGAAGATGATGTTTCTTCAGCTACACGTGAATTGAAGATTTTACTTGAAGTATTTCACAGATTTGTTGATATTCCTTTGCAGATTCCCGCAGCCATTGCTGGTGTACTCTTGATGGGTAAAATTGGAAGACGGCCACTTCTACTGGTTTGAATTCAAGCATTTGTTATAAGTCTTAGATATACTTTATTTACCAAATTGATTGTAACATCGGGAAATGTTACAGGTTTCTATCACAGGAATGTGCTTGAGTTGCTTCCTTGTAGGATTATCATTCTTATTGCAGGTTAATGTCCCTCAGCATAATACAACTATACTATGAATCTATGATGCAATTTCATATCATGTTTCAGCATATTGAAACGCTGTAGCTTATCATGAACAGGACTTTGATCAACTCACAAGCATTGATGACTGACTGGTGTTTGTTATCTTAACCCTAGAATAACCAACTGCGTCACCCTCTCAGTGGTTGTTCCCTAACTTAATTAACTACTTAGGAACATTCTTCATCTTTTCATGTGTCTTCTCGTGTGTCTGTGGATTGGGCATCATCTTCATTGCAAAGCTTGTGCCTGAGACCATGGGAAGATCCTTAGAAGAAATCCAAGCTTCAATGGTTTAGTCAATCCTAATAGTTTTGACAAAGTTTTAGAAATATGTATGGTATATGGCATTTGTTAATGCATGGTTTATGAACTTGAAACATACATGTGTTCTGTAATTACTTTTAGCCTTGCCTTGGAGGATTGGTTGGAGAAGATCATTAAAAGCACCACCCATCATCAATGTGTCAAAACTTGGCACATGAAACTAAGCCATTCACGGTGTAATGTCATTTACTACTGAACCATCTTCCCACCTTTCATGCTCAACTTCCATCTGCATCTGTCTTGAAACTCTAACCATTATCTCCTCTGTGAACATATTTACTATTGTTACAAATATGAGCCAATCAACCCAATGCATTTATGCACCACCTTCTCCATTTTGCTTCAAACATGTCTGTGAGCTCTCACCAACACTGCTCATCAAAGTCAAACCACATATCCTACTATTTACTGCATGGTTTAAACTTTCAATGTATATAAGGCATCAAGGTTGTGGTAAAAAAACACATTACAAGTTGAAGAAGAGATGAGAGCAAAAAATACAGTTGTTCTTGCTCTTCTAGCTCTGCTTTTGATCACTCAATCAATCTCATCTGAAGCCAAACAAGAAGAAGAAGAAAAGAGAAGAATCATAAGAAGAAGAAGATGTGACCCTTTGTACCAATACCTATTTGGAAGATGTGGCCAATGGCCATTTCCACGTGCTCCTAATTTTCCTACCAACCCTTTTGCCCCTAGGCCAAGACCAAAACCAAGACCCCCTCGCCGCCGTCCACCTCCACCACCTTTAGTACCTTCTCCACCACCTCCTCGTCGCCGACAACCACCACCTTTAGTACCTTCCCCACCACCACCTCCTAGACCACGTCCACCTCCGCTAGTAACATTACCACCACCTTTAGTAGCTTCTCCGCCACCACCTCCGCTTGTATCATTACCAGCACCGCCTCTACCAATCATATTTCCACCACTAGTCCCATCTCCACCGCCAACACAAGATTTTCCACCTCTTGTCCCCATGTTTTCTCCACCTCCCTCACCCCTTGTCCCCATTTTATCACCACCCTAGTCCTCTAGATTCAGTCACCACATTATCTCTCCGATGCAATGACCCAACGTACTACTACTATTATTAATTTTCTTTTTTCTCAAGTTGTAGCTGTGAAATGATCAGAAAGTAGATTTTTGTATTCAATGCTAGTTGTTTCTTGTGTTCATCACCTGTTCCTATTGTTACAGTTCTCTGTTTACTAGCACAACAATGGAAAATTTTCAAGAAACAAAACCAACTCCTTTAATTGTATAATAAACTCATTTACAATATGAATGTGTACAAAATCAGAATATCAATGTTTCTATGATATGTTATGTATGAGGTTTACTAAAAAGAGCTGGTGGGACATCAAGGGTTGTTCCAGCTCGAATCTGACCCCATCCAATAAGACGCCAGTGATTATCAATTCGTCGACTGAGTGCAATCTTCTCGTCTATGCTGGTGCACACTGGAGATGTAAGCTGCAACTTCACCAAATCGATCCTCACTCCAAGAACACGAGCACCGGTTGACATGGATCCAATGTTCACCATCAGTATCTCTCCCCTGGTTAGCTTGGAGACCCTTCCCTGTCTTTCGCTCCCCGTTGTCCTAACACCCAGAAGCCGTCTTAGCAAGTAATAGCTAACCTGCAAACCAAGAACATTGTTGGTTAAAACTGCTCATAAACCAAATAAATGGATGCTGCTAGCTCCAAGTCCTTACCTCAAGCTCAACGAAGATATCAGGAAGTGACTTGACCTCTCCAAGAACCTGACCCACCAGCCTATCAGCACGCGTCAAGGTAGGATCCAACGTTGTACCAACTCCAATGAGGCCTCCTGGAACAGCAAATTGTAGCTCATTTTGCTCGGCGTATAATGAAACAATCCGGGAAAAGATCGGTGAGCATCTGATGTTCCCGTTCTCATTTTTCACAACAATCCCGGGGCGAACCTCAATAAGTTGATTAACCCTCAAAACACCCTGCAGAGAAGCTATTCTCAGACATGGTACTAACAAATTGCAAGTATGTATTGTAAAATGCAGTTCCATAAGCAACTTTATGATCAGTGAACTAGATAGAATAAATTTAGTTTATACTCTGGACATAACAGAATGACCCATATTGTGTAATGAAATGTTCTCAATATCTCAACGGAGAGACATATTAAAGTTGAACTGAAATGTTCACAGGAAAAGTCACGAATTTACTTAATATCTAATAGAGTTCTGGGGATGGCATGGGCAGAGGATGTGAACTATCCTATAAGTTACATGACTGATGACACTAACTTTCTAGTAATGAAGAACAAAACATACCTGGAGGATGCTTCCACCAGCTACACCACCTCTAATTTGATCTACTTCATAACCCGGCTTATTGACATCGAATGATCGGATGACGATCATGATGGGTGATGAGATAAAATTCCTCTTTGGGATGGGAATCTTTTTCACAATGTACTCACACACAGCATCAATGTTATACTTCAACTGTGCAGAAATTGGCACCACTGGTGCACTATCAGCAGCAGCACCCTATCAATAAAAAAGATAAAGAACATCATTAATCACATGAACATGTAGCTGGTAATTGAGGAGATGTGGCTGTGTAAAATCAAGAATCCAACAGAACCTACTTGAATGAAACTCTGGATTGCTTCGTGCTGGTTGATGGCTACGTTTTCCTGGACGAGATCAACTTTATTCTGAAGAATAATAATGTGCTTAAGGCGCATAATATCAACAGCAGCCAAGTGCTCGGACGTTGGTGGTTGCGAACATCTTTCATGGGCTGCTATGAGAAGTAAAGCTCCATCCATAATAGCTGCTCCATTAAGCATTGTTGCCATGAGAATATCATGCCCCTAAAGAAAGTAGAAAACAGATCAGATCATACTACAGAACAATGATAAACCGACTAAATTGATCAAGACAGCAGCATGAAATCAACCCTGTATAACAACAAGAGTGATCAGAGATGGTGATATGTGCCAAAATCAAACCAAAAGAAAAGGTAATAGTGAGGAAAAATACAGATTGCCACTATTGATGTACTATTGGATCAATTTTACACGAACTGAACAAAGCGAAACAGGTAGCAAGTTGATTGTTAAAAGGTCAATGCTAAATCTCAGGAAAACAAACATGATCACTATGGAAACAAAAAGATAATAGGTCATTTAGTACAAGGATTTGTTCTATTAATTCGCAATTTCTTACTTCAGTCCATGATCCATAGAGCACAATAATATAGCAAATCTAAAGAGCTCATAATTGATTGTAGATGGAACAGCATTATCTTAAATGTGTACTTTTTTAAAAACTTACAGGGCAATCAACAAAAGAAACATGTCTCAGCAACTTCATCCGACAGTTCTCAAACCCAGGCACTTCACATAGAGGACTACCTTCCTTGCCACTTCCGTAAGCCCTGCAAATCTTATTGCACATGAGAATGAAATACAACAAGTAAAAAACAAGATGATTGCATATGTTAGATGTAAACCCACTTGTAGCACATGGGACGAGGGCACCGATCTTCTTCACATTTGTATATCTTTGCATTCGCATATCCAAGTTTAATGGTAATGTTACGCTCCAATTCGTTCTTAAAACGAACAGTCTGCAAATAATTGGCAAAACATCAATGCAGTTGTACTAAACTATATACAAACAAAACTAGAAAAGGAATTATAAGCACATTGTGAATTATAAGCACTATAACATGTAGGAATTAAAAGGCTAATCACCTGAACACCGGATATTGCCTTGACAACAGTTGATTTTCCATGTGCCACATGACCAATAGTGCCGATATTCATAGTGGCTTGGCGAGATATTGCTTCAGGAGAGAGCGGATGCAACTTTGTTACATCCAATTTGCTCAAGTCCTGCTCCATCAAACCTTTCTTCCACATGTTGGTTGATTCTAATGTGACCTTTTGCTCGAAGGAAGTACTGGTATTAACAAAATTCAATGAAAATATTGAATCAATGGTTTATTCTCACAACAATACCAAAAATGCCACATCAATTTCAATAAAAATACATTACAAATCACCATTCCGATTAGATGTGAAGATCAATATTTGATTTCCTATAGTACCAGAACTCATTCTTGGAAACTATATATAATTTACTGGGAACTCACTGAAAACAACTAATAGGAGTAAAAAAAAAACCCAAAAATAGAAGAAAGCAATGAACCAAGAACATACATTGAGGTGGTTGGTTTTTAGTTAACGCAAATTTTTGCTTGAGAAATCAAGACTCAGGAACCAGAAAAGGTGAAAACTTGGGAAGAATTACCGGCGGAGGGGGCTCCGGTGAAGTATCGATGGTGGTAGAAACGCAGTGGGAGGAGGAGGATTCAGCGGCGGCGGCGGGAGTGGGAGAGAGGCGTCAGAGGGGTCAACGGTCAACGATTTGCTGCTTGAACTTTTGCTGTCTGCGGGGAATTGGGAAGGAGCAAGGTCTTTACTTATAGAATTTGGTGTGCTACAACTTTCACTTGTTCAATTTTTGTCGAATTTGAAATATCTTGTAATGGATGTTTACTATACATTACTTGTGCAACAAGTATGTTTTTTTTTTTTTTTTGAGAGCAAAAAGCCTGCTAAATTAATTCAAAGAGTCTGAGACTATTACATCAGATAAGTTAACTGGGTATGAAACACCCAACCAGCTCTCAAAATCTAATACATCGTTGATAAAACCCGTTAATTTCTTTTGTATTTGTTTATAGTTTCCTAAACTTCCAAATTAATTCATGTATGTAACATCCCTAATTTTTTGTGTTAAGAATATTGGCGTGGAAAAATAGAAAAGAAAAATCATATAGTAATTGTTTTGCCACATATGTACAAGTTCAAAAATTAGTGACCAATTGGAGGTAAACAAAATTTAAGAACTAAACTAGTTTAAAAACCAGCTGTTAAAAAAAAGTTTAAAAACCATATTGATTCTTCATTTCTTCTTCCAAAAATAAATTAGGTGAGACAATTTTTTTTTATCGTAATTAGGTGAGACAATATAATTAAATCATAGTACATTAGTTCATTCGAAAAAAAAAATCATAATACATTAGTAATAAATATTATTCACACTCATTTAAAACAATTTGTACCCAATTACAAGCCAAAAACTCTAGCTCATATTCCTTCACCTATATAGTCTGCACTTTTTCAAGTTGTTCATACTTCACACCTAAAACAATGAAAAAACTTTATAAAAAAATGATAAAATTAAACATATTTCAATGTCTTCAGTTTCCACCAGCACTTTTGTGTTACATTGACTAAAACATTCCTTCATTGAAGGATAGCTAAGCTAAGCATTTCTCGTCTTCGAACAAAACTGAGTCGAACATGAGCTAAAATTTCATCTTCTAGCAACACAAAAAAGAGGAAAATTATTGATAGCTTTTTTTAAAAAAAAAAAATCATTACATTTTATCGCCTAATCTAGAGCTTGTAGTCTGGGTTGTCCCTGAGACCCAGTTTAGTCAAAACCATGCAGTACGACTCCCAATCAGTTCTTCGGAGATACTTGAGCAACCTCTTCCTCTGGTGAACCATCGCTACTAGACCTCTTCGGGAATGTTTATCCTACAACCACAAAATGAAATGAATCAATTACGGGATTGGGAAGTGTAAATCAGTAAATGGAAAAGCTACCAACTTCCTTGCCACCCGTGTATATAAAATCAGCTGTATACGTGTGTGACCTGTAGTGGAAACTGCTCACGAGAATTTGTAACTTCTATCTCCAATTGTCGGCATATACCCAAATAGATCATATTGATCATCCTCATGTAGTCATGTTCAATAATCACTAGGCAGATATTCATAGCTAACTCTAACTCACATTGGTAAATGTCCACTCAAAACTAACTACCATCACGCCAAAGATCTCACTTGACATAAGCAAACTCATTATGCTCAGTAATGCAATTTTAAACTTGAGGGTTGTTCAACTTGCAAGTCTGTTGGCTCTATGCTAGGGATTAGGGATTAAGGGGAAATCTATACTTGACTGCGTAGCCCAGCAATTTGACCCGTAAAAAATTGGTGAACTCAAGCAACAACTAGAGATAACGAACTACAGCAGAGTACAATGATCACCTTTTTGTGCAAAACTGAAGATAAATGTTTGATCTTGACGGTGAGTTGTGCCACTGCAAAAGCAACCATGAGAAAAAACATTAATGACAACTCTAACCGAAAACAAGACACTTCAAAAATGCAAAAAAAAAAATAATAAAGTATGAGCAAAAAAACTACAGGTTCTGCACATTTTGTACCGCCAAATACTTTCCTATGCTCCATATTGTAACAGAAGTTACAATAGTACCTTTGAATTCATTAATACAACTAATGAAAGCAACAACAAAATAGCACTTGGCGCACAAATCAGCAAAAACCAAAAAGGAGGTTCTCGGAGTAAGAGACATATACCATCAATTACCATGGATCAACAAACATTGGGCACTAAGTATTACATGATAATATGTAACCAATTCAAGCCAAATATTATATGTAGTTTACCAGATCATAATAGATATACCAAAAATATAATAAATTGTTTACAGTAACTAGTAAACTAGATCCAAATTACAACAAGTTTAGCACTCCACCACATCTACCAACCCGAAGTAGTACCCAACAAATAAACCGAACAAAGGGAGAGAGAAACTTTATGCTTCCAATGACACAATTATTGCCACCATCAATTCACCTTGTGGACAGGATGGGTGAAAATATTTATATAAACCTTGTAGTGTGGGATAAAACTTCATAAAAATCAGCCTTAGTGGCGAAAGGACAAAGAGTCTTACCATCAACTCTTTCTAAGTAAAAAGGATCCCTCATGTAGATTTTAGACAAGCAACAAAACCATATTACAAACCTACTTCATTTAGGCCTAAACATAAAAAATTATAATAAAAAATGTTGGTTTTATTACAACACATTGCTTTTATAGAGATCACTACTTTTTAACAATTCATAGACCATCCAAAGTCCACATGAATTCTCTGGATATGTTTGGCAGTGAATATCAAATCCTAGAGTTGAAAAAAGTTAAAATGTAACCAAAATAAATCCTAGAACCAATAAAACAGTCTTACTGGATCTACAATGTTTCAGTTTCATCCCTAAATTATCTTACCTATACTCATATCATCATTTTTAGGTCTTTTTTTTTTAAGGTTTACTTGAGATATTCCAAATGACATTAACTACATAGACGTGGTACCTGAAAAGCCAACTATAAATTGTTGTATATCCTTAATATTTAATCAACACCATAGATTAGAGAGGAGGGACCAACTTTATTCAATTAGCACCAACCCTAAACTTTCATTACAATGGAGACAATTCTTTTAATCAGATTCGGGCTCGAGACTTTATTCTGTCGGTGTTGCTCACCCCTTTAATATGTAAGTCTCAGTCTCTCAAATGTAACAAGGCATACTAGTTGAACAATGTAAAGATTATATGCTTTAATAATACATACAAGAAGGGAATTAAAAATTTAAGCTATACACAAAGAAAGCAGATAAAACATGGAAATCACCAACTCCATACTTCATCAAAGAAACTATGCAATCTGCACCCCAAGGTTATACGTGCAGTAAACAAAACCATACAACAAAAATGCAGTCTTGACCAGAATGCAGAATAAGTGGAGGAGGAAAAAAAGCAACCTTGAACTCTTGTAGATCCACAATCTGACTCTGACATTTTAAATTCCTCTCTAACTTTTTGAAGCTCAAGTTTCAGTTTCTCTGCAGCAGACATGTTGTCTGGATGGTTATACTGCATTAAAAATATAGTACATTAGGACACCATCTTATTATATGATTAATGATATTAAATGAGTAGAGTAACTTTATGTGAGAACAACAATAAAGCATCAATGGCTAAAGCCTAAAATCCAATTTTATGAAGAGAATATGCACTTACAGTGCAAAATGGACCTGACAGAAGCCTTATGTTAAACTTGTTCAGTGCCTGATAATATTAAAGTATCCTAAAAGGTATGTAATTTCATTAAAAACAGCATAATCCATTCTTCACTAAATAAAATGAGCTTGCTCCTAGGTCAAAATGCAGAAACCAATTACACTCTAAGAAGGATAGGATGCACATATGGAACCTGACAAGGACAATTTCAAACCAATACATGTCAGCTTGACACTATGTTGCTCACAAATCAATAATACCAGAAATAGCTCAATCTCTTTAATTTCAGAGTAAACTTTGATATAATTTCCAAAGAGTTATATGACTAAATTACTCCTTCAATACCTTTTTTTCATATAAACAACAGTAAAGACTGTTTTTCAGAGGATCTCAAGCATCCTACACACATCAAGTTAAGAGGACTTGAAGTGAACTTTGGAGTTCTCATTTCACAGGATAGCATTGGCTACATTAACATCTACACTATCAACAATGAATTGTGTAATATTATCAATTGTTCCGTTAAGAAACGTGGGCTTGAAAGGAAGGTGAAGTAAACTATCTAATATTGGCTGACTACGTGACAGCCATGATGGTGACTAAGGATAGGCTAAGGGCAAAAAAAATGGTACAAACTTAAACTGAACAGAATGAAATGGATTTTGTACAATCATAAAGGGACTTAAAGAAGCACAAAAAATAATCTAGAAAAATCGTGATGTCAATCATGAAAAAGACAAACAAATGTAGGGGATAAAAGTACTTGCCATTTCAACTAAATGCTCCTTCGGAGGTCCCTTCGTATAGTCTGGAGTTTGACCAATGCCGCCCAAGACATTAAGCTTACTAACTGAAAAAATCAATATATTAGGAGATGATGCATACGGCATAGCGTTTTTTATTGCTGTCACTAGCAGATCTTGCTAAAATTTGTAAAGACCAATTACAAAACACAAAAATCAAAATTTTCAATAAACTGATATTACACCTCCCATACTCAAGTACACAACCAAGTTTTTTAATGGAATTGAACCAACACATAACCTAAAAAACTGAATATCAGCCAACTTGAAATTTTATCAAAGCTCAATACAGTAATTTCAAGTAAACAAATTAGACTAGTTTCATTTCACATCATTCTCTTACCTGGAGACTTCTTGACCTGCTCCTCTTCCGACATGCGCAAATTCACCAAGCTACTCCTCAGATCCGTGTATGCAAGCCCACCAATCTTTGACTCGGCCTCTTTCTCCTCCATCTCCCTTAACTTAGCCAACCTATCATTCAATTCACTCAAAGAAAACTCGCCTTCTTCTGCAGTCTGCGACTTCAAATTCTTCAGCTTTGTCCCCAGCTCCTGATAAGTGTACATCTTTATAAACTCCGTATTGAACGCCTTGCTTTTCCCATCCTTATCCTTCCTCTCACCCTGCTCCTTACCGAACACAGACAACGGAAGTGCCTCTGACCCACCAATGATCTTCGAGTCCACCTTGCTCTCAACAGGCTTAAGCCGGAAACCATCTCTCATGGACCCAGTGTCAGTTTGCTTCCGCAGGCTTCCACGGATAGAATCAAAAGACATTCCCCAACCCGACCCAGTACTCCCTTTGGACTCATCTTCTTTCCTTTTGGCCACATTTTTGTAAAGTTGCTGAAAGGATATCGGCTGCGATTCGGATGAGGGGAAGGAGCTGGAGTAAGACGGTTCGTCAGATTGCGGGGCCTTGGAGCGGAGGCTGAACTTGGAGAGATTCTGACGGATTTCTTCGAGGGAGGCGGCTTTGCGTGGCAGAGCTGACGAGGAAGAAGGTGGAGCCGTCCTCAGAGACTTCAGAGAGGATGGTTCTTGCTTAAGACTGGATTTGACATCACTAAAGTATGAAGAAAATGAGGATCTTGGAGGTGCAGAGGAGTCATCACCGGGCTCTGTGGCTGATGGATTCGGAGGGGGCGGTTGTTCATTAACACCGGCATTAACATCGCTCAAGAATGAAGAAATTGAGGAATTTGACGATGGAAAAGAGTAATTATTAGGGTTTTGGCGCAATGGCTTAGGAGGAGAAGGCTGTTTATTGAGACTGGATTTGACATCGCTTAAATAGGAGGACATTGGGGATGTTGAAGATGGAGAAGGGTCATTATTAGGGTTTTCGCGATCATTGAGACTCGATTTGATGTCGCTCAAGTACG
>JAYMSZ010001904.1:0-13133 GCA_036897665.1 Pelargonium citronellum
TCCCCACCCCTCTCCGACCCCGATTTTTCCTGCTCTAAATTTTATTTATATAAATATTATATGTAGTAGTATACTATATATGTTAACGTACATATATATTTCTCATCGTAAATATAATATTATACAATATGTTTTGTATTTATAGGGAATGTTTTATTCGGTATGCTATATGCTCTATAATTTCTATTTGTTTTGAACGATTAACGATTTATTACGTTACATGCATGGACTACGATATAAAAAATGTATTCGTTGTTGTTATTGTAAGAATTTTATCGTGAATTTGTATAGTAGTTTGTCTATTTTTATTATGTAATATGATACAAAATATTAAACCGTAGTTTTTAAATAGTTTTATAATTCTGAAAATTGAAAATAACGGGGCCCGCAGAAAATGCGGACCCGATAGAGAAATATATGATGGTGGGAATTATTTCCCGATGGGGAAGGAAAAAGAGACGGGATGGGGGTGGGGAATGCAAAATCCGCCCCCGCCCCATTGCCATTCCTAATTTCTGGACTACTATACTCCTTTCCTGATTCATATATATACAGTACAGTAAGTATTTCAGTTTTTGTTTTGTTTCTTGAGCAGATAAAATGTGGTCTTGAAGATGGTAAACTGGATTTTGAAGATGGAACTTCTATTTATGCAGATGTCATCATCCACTGCACTGGGTACATATATACATAATCATATTTCATTGATTTCAGTGTTAATTTCTCTTCTTCTTTTTTATTAGTAACGGAACATCATACTCGAGGTAACAATGTTTCTCACTCCCTAAAGGAAGCGTCACACTAAACCCCACCCACAAATCTCACTCCATACCGTCGAGACAAGGAGACTCGAACTTGAGACCTCAGAGGAAATCCAAAGTGTTTTTAACCTTACTTGTCCAGTATATTGCAGGTACAAGATCAATATACCATTTCTTAGAACAAATGGTATAGTTGAGATTGAAGATAATAGAGTTGGTCCTCTGTATCAGCATGTATTCCCTCCAACCTTGGCTCCATGGCTTTCTCTTGTGGGCTTACCTTCTATGGTATGATATTACAAGAGAAAAAAGAGTCTTATCCAATAAATTCAATGCTTTCTTCTTTGATCAATATTCATTGGTACAAGTATTTTATAAAAACATGTAGGGTGGTGTTACTGTAATAGAGTTACAGTCCAAGTGGGTAGCTAAAGTACTAACAGGGAAGCTAGAACTACCAACTGTTGAGGAGATGATGAGTTCTGTTCTGCAATTTTATCAGCAATTGGAAGATGCTGGATGTCCCAAGAGCCATACTCATAAGCTTCAAAATGTGGTCTGTAATTACTATTTTACCCCTCTCCTTCCCTCCCCATCTAATTGCTAACTAACTATTACTAGTGTTCTATGCAGTTTGAACATGAGAATTGGCTTGTTGGTGAAATGGGTTTACCACCTCTGGAGAAATGGAGACAACTCTTGTTTACCACTCTGTTTTCGGTATTCAAATCGCACGGCGCTGCGTTTCGCGACGCCATAGACATTGACAACTGGATGTTGCAACAACAACAAGAACAACAGGATGATGCAACAGCAACAAGAGCCCAAAAATAAGTCATTTTGACCATAATAACAACCAAGACTTCATTGCCATCCATCCATTCCAAATAGTTTCAAATTTCAATGCAATAGGCCTATGTAACCACCACTTAACCAGACATGGCCTCTTTCAAACTCAGCTCAAACAGCCTTTGCTTGCAAGTGCTAATAATACATGGTCAACCACAATTCTTTTTTTTTTTTTTTTGTTATACTAATAATGCAGACATGTCCTAAACACATTCTAAAGATGATTGCTTGGCCCAAAACAATGACAGGTTCCTACGTACACGCATTGCTCCTACGTTCTTTTGGTTAATAAGAAGCCCACCAAAAAGCTTGCAAAGCCAACTACCACCACAAACAAGCATGAGAAACTACCACCACGGTTTTTGCGAATTTCTTTTCTCTTCAACTCCTGTTCATCGACAAACATCAGGTTATGGCCACACGGCATGGAAAAGGAAATTGTTTTGCTGAAATTACAATGCTTCACTAAAGCGGTAAATAATCATGCCATACATTTAATGAAATAAAATGATCATGCAACATCAAATTAGAATCACAATCAGAACCTGGACAGCATATTTTATTGAAGGATCCTAGTACACTTGTGGGATCCCACCCTTATTGTCCAACTTGAATAAAGACAACCAAAGCTACACATCTGCAACACTCAACTAGATAAACAAGTTTTTTGGGGAATCTAACAAGCAATGATTTCCTAAGCATCCTTAATGTATACCCAAAGCTTTCACATGGTAAGGAGAGGTTAAGACTTCAACATAAAATTTAATGACCAAATTTCTAAATGCTGACAGTCATCAAAGAAGAAAACGAAGAAAAAAATCATTAAAATCAGCAACGTAACAAATATTATGATTTGTAGATGAGATCACTAGTTTGGAAACTAGTACAAAATTATGAACAATCTCATGCAAGTCAGTAAATTTACACAGTATTTTAACCTCATAATCGCGTTACTATATGTAACTGTTTTGCCTACAAGCGCTACGATAAATATGACAAAGTGTCATACGATAACTCGAGAAAAATAAATTTCCATGTCGTCATATGTAGATTTTTGAGTTGCTATGTTCCGACACCTATATGCATTGGCCTAGTTAAGCTCAAATACATTAAGCCAAGATCTCAAAGGAGTATAAGAGGACAGAGCAGAGGTGCTAGAAATATCACTAAGCTCAAAAGTATGAAGCATGAGATATAGTTAGAAAAAACAAGGGAGTTTAAAAATGATTAATAGGAAATAATCTAAGAGCATTGCAATATAAAACTAGTTAAACCATACCACTTCCTGGAGTAGCTTCTGATTTTGTTGAATGGCTGTAGTTTTCTCCTCGGTCAATCTAGAAATCATTGACCACGTCTGAAGAATAGATATAAATTAGAGAACTGTGAGGAGATCATTTTCAAAGGGAATACAAGAATAACGTAAAATAGAGTCAAGGGGCCGGTTATTACAATTGCAGAATTGCAATAAATTTTTATTCCAATAGTATTACACTGTATCATGTTGGTTTTAAGTTGTAGCATGCACAATCTAGCAAAAATTATCCAGGCATTTCGGAAAATAGGGACAATACTGAGAAATAGAGAACAGGACTTGTCCTTTTCTTTTTCAAAACTGAAATCAGAAACTCGCACTCCATGTCCCTAAATAATTATCAAAACCCTCTTTTCGGTGGTTGAAATTTTCATCTACCTAAATTACCCCTGACAATCATTAAGTGAAAACAGCCAATGATGTAGGGAGCATCATTAAGTGAGCTTTACCAATAAAAGAGTATCAAAGCCCCTGCTCAACATCGCGATTGTGAATCAACACCCAATAATAAAACACTAAACATTGTCTTCACTTCCAAAAAGAACATGTTAATATTTCCCAGACCAAGCACCATTATCCATAGCTTGTAGAAAATCAAAGAAACAATTACAAAACTGAATCAATTGGTCGAATGGTGGATTTTAAGACCTAAATACAAAGCTTCAACAAGCTACCTTCATTTTCCTCACCATTCACTATCATCCACTCTTTCCCCTTCTTTCTCATTGCCCTCTGACACCCCAACAAGCAAGCCTAATCAGAACAATAAAGGTAGAGATAACAGAGAGCTCGTGCGAGAGGAGCAGAGTGAACTAGATGCCCCGCCATTCTTTGATTCACCTCACTGGCCGCCTCAGCAGCAATCGAAGCCCCTCTGAGAGCTCGTGCAAGAGGAGCAGAGTGAACTAGATGCACTGCCATTCTTCGACTCACCTCACTGGCAGCCTCAGCAGCAATCGAAGCCCCTCTGACTTCTCCAATGACTTCCTAATCCTTCTTGATATCACTCTGCGAATTAGGCAAGGTGCATCAAGGTGCTTTCATCTCAAACCACCAGAGCCCAAGCAAAGCTCATGTGGTTGCCATTTTCTCCTCAAATGTTGGCGCCCCTCGCCTACTGTTCAACTACAACATCCTCACTTGCTATTCAATTGTCGTTCTTCTCTGGCCGGTTCAACCCCGACCCGCTAACCCAGTTGGGTCATCCATTAACCCAGCTGCCATTTATTAATTTCTTTTATCCAAGGAACTTCATTATACTTTCTCTCCTCCCTAGTTTCTCAATCCCTTGTCTTTTTTCTAGATGTTTTAAATTTTCTTTTTCCTTTGGGGCTGGTGCTTTTGTATATCTCAGATTTTCTCTCCCTTGGAGATGAAATCCTTTATTAATATATTTAATATTGTTATTGCTGATAAAAAAAATAAAAAGAAGAAACGCGGTTACGTGTCAGAACAATCCTTCAAAACAAGGTTTGGCAAACACTCGCAAGCTTTCTATGTGCTATGTTTTTTTTACATAAAAAGCATTAAGCCATTCAACCTTTCATGAGTCCATTTTATCAAACATCATAACTTAAAACAAAGTAAAATACACTAGTATAGCTGTTTGCTCAGCTCATAAATTTCCACATGCTTTCTATAAGCTGCCACCAAATACAATTAACATGATGCAGAACACAAAATCCTAAAAAAAAAAAAAGGTTTGTCTATTCTTCATAATTGCTAGTTTCATTTACTACTACTTTCTTCAACTATAGAAGTTAAGATAACTAATGGAATTCCAGAATTTACTTGGCTGAGTCTGTAGTATTGTTGCCTGAGTTAGTAGTATGGTTCTTTAGTCTGACTTTGAGCCTTCTAGTATTGTTTACTTCTAAAGAACAGTTCTAGTAAATTTATATATGTTTATCCAATAGAATATTCTTAGCATAATAGGTTTAGGAGTATAAATGTCCATAAAAGGGTGATGTGATGCCTGTAGTATAAGAGTCCCTTTTTATCAAGACAATCTATACCCACTCGTTTCATTGGTACCTTATCCTTCGTCATGTCGATCAGGCTTTTTTCCTTGTAAATGCATTAACAATAAATAAGAATAGGTGGAGAATGGAGATAGTTTGTTGTTAGGTGTTAGTCGAAAAGCTGAGTCATAGTATGGTCCCGGAATAGAGTAGATCCGGGCTTCATAAAAAGTGGTGTTATGTAATACTTCATAATCAACAATGACAAAATGAACTTTAGTTATTCTAGTAAGGGTGGAACAGGAAATTGTGCCTAGTTAAACAATATGAACTCTGGATCAGTTTATAGTGCCTCAAGTTACACAAGGCAAGTTGGCTAGTGACCCACCGCTCCTGAACCAGTGAGATCTCAAATCTTGAAACTTATACACAATATAAACTTGATCTCAAATAGAGTTTGAGGTAAGGAATAATGCATCTGGAAAGAGGAAACCTAGGAATTATGTCGTCATAAAGGTTTAGTGATGTAAGTACACAAAACAGGATTCCTTTCCATAATAAATAAATAAAAGGTTTGATCTGTATTGAAATGAAACAAAATTTCATGAACAAAACTAAATTATTTTGAGGGCATGGATAACAAATTTACCTCTGAAGACTTCTGTTTAGGCCCTTCTAGAGATCTTGATACCTGACACATGAAGCAAGTAACATGAGTAGGTACCATCAAATCTGCTATTGAATTTTCCAACAGCAGCATAAGTGCAAAAACAAATAAAAATAATAATAATAATGAAGAGGAAAACTGAAAAAACCATAACAAACTTACAGCATCAAACAATGCAGCATTCTGGTTCCCACTTTCATGCGTAGATGACCTAGGGGAAGATCCTTCATCAGATCCCTCAGGAACCGGCGAGGGTGGATTAGCAGGAATATAAACAACCCGTAATTTGAACTCCTCCACAGACTTACCTCCCTCCTTATTAAACTACAAAAGAAATTTGCACCATGTCGAAGCCCGAGAGAGACAAAAAAAAGGTAAAATAGAATCTTAATAGAAGCAATTGCAGTGGTGAAATCATCCCACCATTTCAGCAGTTATGTCTTTTGTAGTAGCGCCATCTGGTGCAACAACACTCTGAAGAAGAAACTTGTCCTTGCAATGCATATCAGAAGGTTGTTCTTTTTGGGCTTGCATAGTAACTAACAAAATCCAACCAGAACAAGAAGCCATCAATGCAATGAATGAATGCTATAGACGCCAAGCGGCCAAGGTTATAAAAAAGGAAGCTAAAAGGTGAAATTGGTGTAGGAAAAGCTAGCAATTCAGAATTAGAATAACAAATAACAGTGGTTACTGTTAAAACCCATGGAAGGTATACCTGTCACACTGCATGCAGATCCAGGCAGCACGACACCAGTGTTGGGGCGAACACAGTACTTTTTTGGGTTTGTTGTCTTAACCTATACAACACAACATAGTCATATAAACCAAAACAGCATTCTTACAAATTGGCTAGTACAGTAAAAACAACACATAGAAATAATACCTTGAAGGCAACAGATTTATCTGTATTGTTGGTGAGTTGGATGGAACATGAACTCTGCTTCCTCAGTTCAACTTAATGATCAAATTCAAAAACACCAATTAAGAAAAAATAAATAAAAAATGCGACCAAATTTACAATAAAAGATCTCAACTTCAAATCATCAATTCAAAATTTAATAAGCTGCTACTAAATGTGAACCTCCTAACTTAACAAAAACATATGTCTTGATTTAGTGGAGCTAATTTCGAGAAAACAAAGTGGCGGATTCAAATTTTCCCTCTTCTCACCCCCTTCCCTCAAATTTCTCGGAAACCAAACGCAAATAAAAAAAAATACCGATTCTAAGACCAGAACCAGAGCAAAGAGTAAGATTAAGCATAGTGAACTTAATTTCCTAACTTTTTGGATTCGAAATTATTGCTCGGCGAAGAGACGAGAACTGAGAAAAGATACTTACAAGGAAACTTGAGCTCCGATGGTTGAATGTTGAGAAGATCTCCACTACTCAAACTCATGTTCATGTTCTTGATCAAATCAAATTTAGGGTTTGTAGCAGAGAACAGTGTGCGATTTTATATGATGATGCAAGGGTCAAAACAAAACACCAGACTGTTCCGAGAAGTAGAATATAATAGCAGAGCAACGAAACTGTTTTTTTTTTTTTTTGGCTGTGATCGACGAGATCTATTTTCACCGCGTAATAGCGGTGATAGTCGTGGTTGTGGTGTGTGATAGGTCAACGCTGGTAATGTTAGTGCTACCGGCCTTTTCGTTTTAAGGATGATTTGGTTTGTTGACGTAAATGCCCTTGTTAATTTTGTCAGATGTGACGCTGGGGAGTGTTTTTATAAGGGTGAAAATCGTAAATAAATAGAACTGGCTAGTCTTGTCTGGAACCCCGAACTACTGTAATTATGTGATGATGCCTACTCTATTTGGGATGCTTTTGAATTAGAATTTTAATAGGAATTGTCATTTTAAAATGGGACAAAAGTTATGAGAGCACAAGTATTTGGTTTCTCTGCACACATTATTAAGTGCAGGAGAAGCTTATATTTATATGAGAAACACAATTACAATTAGGAAACAATACAAACTTCCTTATACTACAAATCTGATTCACACAAGTTTTCCTATTCTCATTGAGAGTTCTAAGTAAATGGAAACCTTCCTAAATCAATCAACCATCTGCAGACCTTCCCTTAACATCACTCTATAGTTTTTTTTTTTTGAAATCTCGATCTCTCTATAGTTAGTTTTCTCTTCTAACATCCTTATTTTTTATCATCACGAAGATATGCCATAACATGGGAGAATGAGGCCTCGACATGGGAGCGGGGACAAGCTTCTCTGATCATCGAGGATCAAGGACAACAACATGATCTTGTGGTATAGAGACGTTAATGAGCATTTTCGTTGTATCTCTTTGTTGATGAGTTCCTCAATCACTAAGAATCAAGGTCTTTATGACGATGTCGTGATATGGAAGAAAGATGTGCTCTCTTTGATAACTAAGAATTGAGGTCCTCAAAGTAAAATGGTAGCATAGAAAAATGATGTCGCGACATGTGAGCAAGAATGACTTTTCTTGATATTTTTCGAGCTTCGTAGATGGCAGAAATGATGGTGTCGTAATCTGCTCTCGGTGATCTAATTGGAAGATGGGCTTATTCGATGATCCAAATGTTGGCTGAGCTTGAAGTGTTAGTTCCACAAAGCACATTCAAACTGTAGCTAGTGGATCGACATGATCCGAAAAAAGAGTCACAGTTTGGTGTTATTTGGAACTTCCAAAAATTACATTGTTGTTGATGCAATCGACGTATGTGACACTCAATCGGCGTCACATATCACGTTATCATTCACCACCTTAATTTATGATCTTTATATATATTTTTAAAATACATTGTAAGGACAATTATTTTGACATGATTGATTATGATATAGTAAGGCATGGAAGGCACGATGTTATTTATACTTTATAACTTATGTTTGACATGCGATCCAAATTGGCTACACGATGTGAGGGTTGCTCACTCAACAATATTATACATGAAACATGAAAATCTTCTCCTTATTAATAATTGAACATTATAAAAAGTAAAAACTATGGATTGAAGTGGGTGTTTTTTTTTGGAAACTGAAATTCATTTACAAGAACCTGCCTCCAACAGCAATTTTAATGTATTATTCAATGTGTTAGGTAGCTTAGTGTTCAATTATTTATAAACAAAAAAAGAGTAGTTAGGGATTCACAAGTTGTGTACCTGCAAAAGTGGTACCAATTTATTTGAGGTTTGGTGAGTTTGTACAGTTATCATTATGAATGGTGAGACAGTTTTAATAATTAGATTTTGACTTTTAGACTTTGTCATATAATTCATCAAATCATGATTTGTTTGATAAACCCTACCCCTAATAGACTCCAACCCAAAAAAACCAAATATTGGTCCACTTAAGTAGGTTGATCCGATCCGGTCAGTTGATTCATACGAATTTAAACTTATTGATATGTTTATATTAAAAATTATAAAATCAATCTAAATTTGTATTTAATTGTTAAATAAAGTACTATCTTTTTTCAGTCTTAACCCTGAGGTTTCCGCACCGAACTCGCGGTCAGCACGGCATCAGCACCTTTAAATTGTACCATACTCAAGCTAATCCTCGTTCGAGCCGGTAAGACCGTACATAAAGACGGCAAACCTCTCCCTACAAAATTTTGACATAAAGTACTATCTTTTATAATTTGTGTTGAATGCAAATATGTATCCATGAAAGAATCAATAATGGATATAGGTATCTGCCATAGCTATATCCATTATTGCTTCATTCATATCATGCTTTTATTACAATCTTCATTACTCTGTATTTTGTTTTTCTCAATCAGAAAGAAATTGGCTCCATACTGCATATTATTCTGTTCCACACCAATAATTTTCAATTTCTAGGTGTTTTTTTTTATTTTAATTTTTTTGTCCTACATACATCATACAAGCTTAAATATAGCAGAAGCTGAATTATGTTGGTGAAGGACCAATCTTCTTTCCTTCTTGATTGGCCCATATCACAATTTGTACCCTTTTTCTCTTCCACATTATATACAAATCCAAACTGTTTGGAACTGACATTAAAAGAGATTTTTCTTATACCAAAAATGAGAGATTACAGAGTTTTCTGTCTACAAAATGTAATCTTCCACATTATATACAAATCCAAACTGTTTGGAACTGACATTAAAAGAGACTTTTCTTATACCAAAAATGAGAGATTACAGAGTTTTCTGTCTACAAAATGTAATGTACCAACAATTGATTCCAGGACTATATTACATAGTATTACAATTCTTATCTCATATATTTGGATGGTAGCTAGCGGCGTCTTGATCCGGTGTAGATTGTCACAAACGTTACTGAGAACGAGTGGTGACACATTTCTTCTGTGGTCGGCCTTCCTAAGCGTTAACGAATCAAATATCTGTCACGCATTAGGTTGTGATGAACTTGCCTGTTTTGATGAGTTAAGAAGTGGCGTGAGAGCTTTCACGACAATTGTCATGTTTGGCCGGAAGTCTGCTTCGTACTGAACACAAAGTGCAGCCACTGCTGCCAACTGAGACACATAGCACAACATATTATTAGGCATTAAATTTAACAATGAACCATATCAAAGCTCAGAATATTCTTTGTTCAAGGTCGTGTTTAAATCAAGCAACCTCGCCCAATTCAAGAATAAATTATCTGCCTATATTCAGTTCTAAGTATAAGAGAAGCAATTTCGAAAAAACTCTGCAGTGCATTTCTATATCAACCTCTCGGTTTTATCAAACAATCAAGCTAACAGAAAATAAGAAAGTGACGAATAGTACAGCCTGGAACTTTCAACATAAGGTGTTATGTTTCCTCCAGATTCAGGATCACGAATGCAGGATGGTTAGTTTATGCTGATATAGTACCTTGAACAATCACAAGCAGTTGAAGTTTGATAGTCATTTTCGGAAAGTTTTATATAATGAGAGATTTAATCACATTCCAACAATGTCGTATTTCATGTATTCCAAACACATTGCAAATCCTAGGTATTCTTTTCCGTGAGAGAGTTTTTAAGGTGCAGTGAAGAAGACCTTAGCAACAGCCTTTGGTGGGTACTCTTCATTCAGCTTAGGATCCACACATTGCTTCACTTTGTCCTCACTCAACCTTGGAGTGGCCTGCAGTATTTCCAGGAAGAATGAATAGTTACTCATTGATACAAGCAAGCTTTGAAGTTGTAACAGAGGTTGCAAAAGCAACAACAAAACACACCCAAGTGACTAGACTCTGTTGGCCTTTAGGCATTGTGTGGTCTACTGGCTTCCTCCCTGTCAAGAGTTCTAAAAGAACAACCCCAAAACTGTAAACGTCACTTTTTTGTGTTACCTGCCCTGTCATGGCGTACCTGAACAAAACGCAAGAATTTAGAATTAATAACAAAGACTGCTCTGTGCTAGCTACATAAAATGACCCAACAAAAATGGGATGGATCTCTTAATTAGCAAGTAGACCAAAAAGGTAAAAACCATTATGATTTGTCACAACTCACAACCCACACATCAACTACTCTATAAAGTCCTATAAATGTGTATAAGCATAGGACCTCTACTACCCAAACACATTGTTGTGGAGTTGATAAATACTTAAGACAAACAAAGTTTAGTTCATACTTCGAAGTTCAGTTGAATTCACGGTTCAACACTTCAAGTAGATTTAAGGTATGGTTCAAATCTAATTAATGCCTTCATGTGTAAATGGGAGATAACAAACGCTTACTCTGGCGCGTGGTATCCAAATGTTCCTAAGACTCTAGTTGAATGCAGTCGAGCTGCTGTATCAGATGATTGATTTGTTAAGTTGAAATCACCAATTTTGGTATGAAAGTCATCAAAGATTAGGACATTGCTGGACCTAACATCACGATGTACTACAGATGGCTGAACCTTCTCGTGAAGAAACTCAAGACCTTTTGCTGCACCATAAGCAATTTTTACTCTCTGATTCCAGCTAAGAACTGGACCAGGTTCTGCCCCTTGTACATTTTTTTTCCCTGAGAAACAAGTTAGTTAATAAAACCCAATCAGATCCCAAGAAGGGAACAAAAACAATGCCCGAAACTGAATGTATGTTACATCTAAGCATACCATGTAATACATCATGTAAAGTACCCATTGTGGCATATTGATATACCAAGATTCTGTTGTTTGCATCCACACAATAACTCAACAA
Organism: Pelargonium citronellum; assembly: GCA_036897665.1. Lineage (NCBI taxonomy): Eukaryota > Viridiplantae > Streptophyta > Magnoliopsida > Geraniales > Geraniaceae > Pelargonium > Pelargonium citronellum. The sequence continues at coordinate 11,701 of JAYMSZ010001904.1, forward strand.
CTCTACAAAATGTTCGTGCTTTATTCTTGAGACCATGGATAACTGCAAAAACGGCATCATCAATGTAACTAATGAGTAGCAAACACATTGGTTTGTTTGAGCAAAAAGTATCCAAAAATCTCACCTGAGATGCAAAATCAGAGTCGGGTTCCTGTCCCGTGTCCAGCTTCTTTATTGCCACCTCTTTATCGTCATCTAACTTTGCATAGAAAACCCGACCATAAGACCCTTCTGCGATCAAAGACTTGGTAGCAAAATTATCAGTCAACCTATTTATTTCATCCATTTTCATAGCTGGGACGTCAACAGGCAATGCTTTCTGTTGAGCACCCGTTTTCGCCATATTGGTCCTCGGCTCTCCTCTATTGTTGGCTACAACAAAACACAGAAACCAACAATAGCTCAGAAACCCAAAATTTCAGTCAGGCATTTGATCGAACACATAGTGTGCATGACAAAATTTGGACACAAACATCAAGATTTACATGATCGTGAAACAAAAATGGAGTATAATTTTACCAGGACCACCAACAGCATTGTCGTTATTAGGTGGGCCTGCGTTTTGGTTGGCCGGTGTGCTTTCCTCCTCCGAACCTCCGCAGCAAGACATATTACTTCAGGTGGTGGTGATCAACAACCCATCCAAAGCAAAGGAATTGCTGCTGGATTTTTCAAAATTTTGCAAATTCCTGCAGTTTTTTCATAAATTCTCAACCATCATGAACTTTCATGTATTTCAAATTTGGTTTTAATTTCATATAAAATCATCAATGAAGAAAAACCCAGATGACAATTTGGGAAAAAAAATCTTTCTTTTGCATTTGCATTGTTGGCAATCTCAAAAAAAAAAAAAAAACAAACCTAATCAGATAATACTGATGCCACAAAGCATAAAAATAAAAACTTTAAAAAAAATAATTAAGGAAAATGATCAAGAAGATGAAGAAGTGACGATGATACCAGAAAACCAGAGGCCCCTAATGGAGCCAGGAGGAGGAAGTGGCAAAATATTGGATTGTCTGAGAAGGAGAGCTAATAAAGAGGAGAGAGAGGATTTAATTTCTTCAAAAAAATGGAATTGAAGACAGAGAGATTGGATTTTGTTTTCTGATTGTAATATTGTATGGTGTGCTGTAATTTAGCGGGAAATCAGGAGCTGAGCTGCCCATATTTAACCGTTGATACATACATAACATAAAACCCTCTCAATTTTAAATTACATCATAAATATTTTTTTTTATCACATCTTTATTCTTTAGTTTGATTGATATCATTGACGTGACGTCCATGTGAAAGAACAACATCATGCGAGTTGTTTGGATTCAGGACATGTTGATGTTGGTATGGTGTTCATCAATATATATAGGGAGCTGAGCTATGCATGTATGCTAGTACATGTAAATTACATGTACAATAGCTGTCAGCGCCTGATT
>JAYMSZ010001905.1:0-13126 GCA_036897665.1 Pelargonium citronellum
TTTAGCATGTTTTGTTTCTAGTTTTAATCTCCTTTATAAAAGAGTCTCTCTTGTACTAGTATTATCAAGTTATCACAAACTATTTACAAGTTATTCACATCAATAAAATAAATTCAACAATTCATTATAATTTTTAGTTTTATTTTGTTTTCAAATTCTAATATAATATATAGAAAATATGCAATGTTAAGAAGACAATAGTTACTTTTAGGGAAAAAAAATATATTGTACTAATATGAATCTAGGATAAACTAGATTTAAGTATAATCATTTAGCATTGGATCTATATCATATTTTATTGCAAATTTTATTTAATTAGCTTTATGACATTCAGAATGGCTATTCAATCATGGCATGTGGATGTCAAAACTCATAATTTGTTGGTATGTTATTGTTAGTGTATTGTGTTCGTGAACAACTGCATATTAACTTATGAAATTCCAATATGCCTAGAGATATCTAAACTTGACCTTATTAGCACACAAAAATGTGTTTGTTTGCATTTCACGTTTGTTGAATCATGTTTGATACCCCTATTTTTACTAGGGTCAAACTTGCATGACTAGTCCGACAGTCTTCTTGTTATGGCCTATTAAGTTATAAGTCCAAATTGTGAGAGCTTCAAGTCCTTGATTTGGGAGAAACACACTATTAAGTGGAAACATGGGCGTTGATTTGGGAAACCATTTCAAGTGTGAGATTGATAATTAATCTATACCGGAGAATATGGTCTTAAAACCATAAAGAATTGTAGAGAAGAGGTTGGGAAGTTTGTGGTAATGAATGAGATGCCCTCTTTTCCCAATGCAGGGAGATGTTTATGCTTCGTAGTCAAAACCATGGGTTGTGGCATTCCCTTGGACGTTCCAGTGATTCATGTGTTGGAGGCAACATGGCCACGATGCCTTCCTGAATGCTTTATGTGGACTATTTTCTCTCTCTTGTGGGGGTGGGACTGTGGGGGTGCAACGGTGAGTGGATATTGGAACATACAAGCATGCAAGAGTGTAAGCGTGTGTGTGGACACTGAGGCGCTTTACAAGCTTCCTATTCTGGAAGTGTGTGGGCAGTGCGACGCTTTGCGGGCTTCCTAATTTGAAAGCGCATGGTTGGTATGGCGTTTATTGGGCTTCCATCCTGATTCCACGTTTGTTGTTGCGTTTTGCGGGCTTCCAAAATCTGTAAGTGAGCTTGGCCTTGGATTCCTTAGGGTTGGTTCACTGTTTTGGCCTTCTTTGTTTTGGACTTCTTTGCTCCAACAACTTCCTTCAACCCCTTCTTGGACAATCACAAGTTAGCCTCTCGTGGTTTTGGGATACTTCAAAGAAGGCCTATGAGGCGGTACATTTTGGCTTTGGCTTTCATCTATCCTATGGGTATGGCTTAAGGTTCTTGGGTCAGGGCGAATTGTTTTAGGGGACTTTTCTCTTGTTTGGCCTCACGACCCATTGAGCTGAGAATGCCCGTGTCTTGGGTGGTATGTTGGAGCTTTATTCAGGTGACATGACTTCTTCCTATGTGTGTAGGCCTCTCATTGGTTGACTTCACTTACGAAGATGTGGCAAAATTTTGGGTTTGGGTCGGATCGGGTTGAAGAACCCTATTTTTCAAGTTAAGAAGTCTTTGAGTTTGTTACTATGCAAACAGTAATACTTCCTTTGGGTTACTCGATGTTCTGAGTAAACCCTTCTTTTCTCTGCTTGTGCTTATAGAAGTCTCAGTCGGGTACTATAATAAAGCTAACTAGAGATATTCTAGTCTAAGTTAACCTGCGTTAATCATTTTAGTGCAGGTTTCTTTTTTGAGACTTAGGGAAAGAGAAACTATTAACTTAGCCTCTGTCTTTGCGTAGTCCTATAGTCACAATTCTCGCTTTTATAATCCGGCTTTTCTACTCTAGTTTTGATATCTTTGATCTATAAATTCTCAAATTAATTAAGCGGGTGCTTATTTACCTAGTTAGTAATTAAGTAACTGTACATTATCTAAGAAAATTTTCTGGATTTAGTCTACAAAGTTGTAATAACACGGGGAACCTGAAAAGTAAATTCTAAAGAAAGCGCCTACGGAAGACCTAAAAATGCTTCTAGTTTAACTACTATAAAGTTTTAACTACATGTTAAACTGACGATGTAACATGAGAAACTTGTCACTTCTACTAAGTATAGCAATTCAGGTGAGTCACTAGATTATGTTCCTTGTAATTTACATGCCGCTAATGAAACCTTTTTACATTTGACTGGTTTACTTGTGTCACTGATGAAACCTTTTTACATCTGACAGGTTTACCTATTTGCTCTTAGGTTTATTAGATGCCAATACTTTTTGCTGTCAGATGACATGGATGTTCTTCATCATCTGTAAACAGTAAATGCTATTACTGGAGAAACATGAATCCTTACTCTTCCTCACTGGACATACTGTGACTGATTTGCTTGTTTCTGGATTTAGTTTTCCTCTTCTGTTTGAAGTTAGTTTACAGTTAAGTAACATTTCATTCTTGCGCATAGGAATCCTATGTTATGGTTGGGACTATTGTACCTTGAATTAAGTCCTTACTGAAACAACTGAGTTGCATATTGATATTGTAGAATTCGTAATATGAAGAAATGAGATTGTCTTTCTAGGTTGTCTCTTGGCGTTACTTATAAGCCATGGCCGGTTTCCTGCTAGGGATGAACTCATGGAGCTTCACTTCCGAAAGTTCTAGGTGTATATTGCTTATCTCCTACGTCTCCTACAAAAGGCACAAGGAAACGCTAAACACCTAAAGGAGTGCAGAATCCTTAAGAAGCAACATTTGTGTCTCAAGGAATTTACACATCAACATTTGCAGAGCAGTGTGAAGCTGGGCAAAATCAAGAACACTAGCTACTTAGTACTACTGTTTTGCTTCGATGTTTGTTAGTGAAATGTAGTGTTTGACTATGATGTACCGAATCTGATTATTGTTTGAATACATTGTTAAGGGTTTGGTTAATATGTACCAGTTTTCATATAGGTTTTCACTTCCTACATTTGACTTGCCATTGGTTCGCTGACGTGGTTTGTTAACGTCGCAACTATTATGAGTTAACATAATTGTGTGTGTCCTCAATAAATGCATGCAAAACAATAATTGTGAGCTAAATTCGTAAAAGGTGCAAGTTTAGCGTAGACAACCGTTTCACTCGTAATAAAATGACATTGTGTACATCTATTATGAACTTTAATGGTCATACCGTTGACACCATTTATACGAATTTAATGGTCGCTTTGCACACACAAATTTATTGGGCTTGCCAATGATAAAAATTTAAACCCTAGGGAAAACTCACTGTAAAAAGTGCCACGTAAGAGTCAATTGGGAGAATATAATAGGGTGTAGGTGGGGGTGTAGGGTACGGGAATAGTTGGTCCTTAACAGAGAAGCATGAGAAGAAAGGTTCAAGTATAGACTATAGAGAGAGAGAGAGGGACAAACGAGTCCTCATTTTCGTTTCACAGATAATCGGATCTGGAATTGTTGTTTTCAGTGATTCTTTAATTGGCAGTTGTTGGTACTGTTCTCTTCTGTTGCGCAACACTCTTCCATTCCAGCAAGGTACGTCTCCGGATTTTTCTTCGCCACTGTATCTGTCGCTTTATCGGTGTTTTTCTCCATCCATTTTCATGAACTGGACAGTGCTGTTGACGATTACGTTTCAATTCCTGCTATGGATCTCTCGAAAGACATATCGATTTTTTTTTTCTTTTCTGTTTTCTCCATAGACATTCACATTGGAGTTCAATATGGTTCTGAGAAATGTGGGAGGTTTATTTTTCTTCTTTTAGCTTCGATCCTGAGAAAATAGCTAATAATCTCCTTTTAATGACATTCTATATTTGTGTAAACTGTACATGTAAGTATATATATAACAATCTCACTGCATTTTTTAACTCGTGTAGCTGATGAGTAATGTCAGGTAGAGGCACTGTTGCTGTCTAGGGTTTTGTAGAATTGACATTACTGTGCTGTATATGTTTATGCCTTTTTATTGGGATGATTTAGGAATTAGGAATTGTATCATGCCATACATTATATATATAATTTTTCTTCTTATCCCTTTTAGTTCTAATATTATATGTATATATAACAAGTCTAAAAATGAAGAATTATTGGGAGTCAATGCCTGTTCTTAGGGTTCATGTTTGCAGAACCAGATGATATCACATTGACACATTTTGATAAAAAGCAATATGTTTTGAATTGGCAAAATGGTTGGTTTTGTTCACTGTAAGGCACTTTTCTTTTACTAGGTTTGTAACATTGTCATTACTTTTGCTGTGGATGTTATGTCTTTCGATTGGTAGAATTTTGGAATTGGATGTTTTGTCTTTTACTAGGTTTGTAACATTGTCATTACTAATTAGAATGATGGATGGCAAATTCAAAAAAAAAAAAAAAAAGAAAGAAGAAAGAAGAAGAAGAAGAAGAAGAATGAAAGATTATTTTAAGTAACTTGAATTAGATTTTGTTTGTTGTATAACTATTATTATGGTATGTGTTTGTAGAAGTTATTAGAAAGCATTGTTTTTTCCCTTTGTATTAGAAATGTTAGCCAACTGGGAATACTTGTCTATGTACGTAATGTGAGGGATGATGGAGAGGGAGCTGCTTGATTTTAGGAATGTTGTCAACAATTTTGTAATGCATACTTTGTAATCTTCTTTTGCTGATCCATGTTTCCAGTATGGCCACTAAGTCTGGGTAGTCCAGTAGAATTTTGTTGTTTGGGGAGAAGTGATAACACAGAAATGAATAGCCGGGTTTGCTATCGAATGCGAGTATAGGGTACGTCAGGAGCAACTCAGTGGAAATTATCACTTTTTGTTTCATCATGTAAGATTTAGTGATTACTCGAGCAGACTGCATTTGGTTTCATATATGGGACAGGTACACAATATGCTGATGTGAGGATAAAAAGAAATGATGAAAGTAATAAGTAAGTCGATGAATATATACTACTATAATATGCACACTTTAGTATATTAACACATGGACTTATGCATGTATACTTCAACCTGCGACCTGTGAGCCTTGCTTAGTGGTGAGAAGCTATTTGCTGTGATTTTATTTAGCAAAAATATGGGTGAGCAGAGGTTCAGTTATGCTAGAAGATAAAGTAAATCACCAAAGTAACCATTTTAGGTACCTTAGATTTATAATTCAAAAAGACAGAGATTAAAGATGACATTTGAAATAAAATTAGTGCAAGGTGGTTGATGTGGAGGGTGTCTGGAGTTTTTTGTGATACAAGAATCTCATTGAGCTTGTAAGGAAAATTCTATAAGGTTAGTTGTGTTATATGACTCAGAGTTCTGGGCTCCAAATTAAGTAAAAAAAATGGGGGTAGCAGAGATGAGAATGCTTAGGTGGACCAACATGTGGTTAGACTAGTAATGATATGATTAAGAATGAGACTATTCAAGGAAAAGTTGGGGTACCGTTAATAGAAGATAAGATGTGGGAAAATCGCTTAAGGTGGTGTAGACATGTGGACTGTAAAGTGATTAGTGTCCCATGTGAGAGAATTCAATTAAAAGAAACTAAAAGAGGTAGAAGCAGACTTGAGTTAATGTTCAAAGAAGTAGTGAGGAAAAATGTTATAGCTCTTAACTTAACGAAGAAGATAAAATTGATAAGATGGAGTGGAGGGTGAGAATACAAGCAGAAGTTTCCAAAGAGTTGCACAAAGATTCATGTACCGGCCCTATCCGTCAATTGAAGATAAGAATTAAGATGCGGGAAAATTGCTTAAGGTGGAATATTGGAGTGGACATGTAGAGCGTAAAGTGATTAGTGCCCCTTGAGGAAACATGAGAGAATTCAGTTAAGAGAAACTAAAAGAGGTTGAGACAGCCCTAAGTTAACATGAAAAGTAGTGAGAATAAACATTATACCACTTGACTTAACAAAGAAGATATCATTAGATAGGATAGAGTGGAGGATGGAAATAGAAGCAGAAGTTTCCAAAGAGTTGCTCAAAGATTCATGTAGCCAACCCCTACATTGTTTTAGAAATGGTCTGGTTGTTATTGTTGTTTATCATGTTAATTAACATATTTATCTAGTTCTTCAAATTGAAGCTTCCTTTTGTCTAGGTTAGAATGATTTGATTTAGAATATTGTTGTTTGCAAAATTAATTTTCCTTAGAGTATCCACAATGATTATAATTCAAAGGTTAATAGTCTAGATATCTGTACATTAACCTCTATTCATCTATTGTGATGGGTTAATGAGCATTAACAGGTTAATAGTTATTAACCGCATAGTGCACCACACAAACTGCCAAATGTCATATTCTCCTCACTTTTTATTGAAATCTGTGCAATTCTTTTTTTATTGTTTTTTGGTAACTTCTTTTATTATTATTGATTAACATGAATTCAAAATAATTATAATACTATAGCCTTATGTTAATATGTGTTAACGGTGAGTAATTGTGATTTATAGAACTTATTGTTATTTTTTTATGGATATAACTAATTATTATCTACATTGTAAAAAACAATTATCGTGAAAATAATATTATTATAGTATAGATAATTCGTGAACCCATTTTATTAGCTCATGAAAATTAAAAATATATATACATTAAAGAAAAAAGTTATATAATTATTTAATACATATCTCAACATCAAAAAATGATATTATAATTTATTGTGAATTTCATACAATTAAACTTTTCTAGAGTTAAAGATCTAAAATAAAAATTTTAAAATATTATTTTAATACAAATATGTCTGTGGATCCATGTTATTAACCCTTTAGAGATTAATCTATTGTAGAGAATAATATCCATCATTCTCATACTGTCAATAATGGACCCACAATTATTAACCTTTTAGAGTTTAACCATTGTGGATGCCCTTAGCTCTATAGTGTTTTTGTCTGACTATAACTACTATTTGTACTTGACAGTTTAAAACAATGCGTGATAATATGGGATCTGTGCCTGGAGGGATAAGACCGCCGCTGAACCCTCCATCTTTTGGAAATCCATTTCATGAAGCTGGCTCAGGACTTATTAAGGGCGGATTGGGTGCATATGGAGAGAAAATATTTGGCTCTGGCTCTGATTATGTACAAAGCAATGTAAGTTTCATAGACTCGGTAAATTCATCAATCAAAGCTAAAATAGGAGAGTGAAAGAAATTATTACCTCTGGAATGAGTGAACTTGTCTTGCCCTTTCCTAAATTTTGTACGCTTACAATCATGTGAAAGATTCTGACTTTTTCATGCATCTCTTATACGTACTTTTATTTTGTGCCCACTTGTCATATGTATAATCAATAATGATATCTCTTGTAAGGTAATCTTGACCTCTTGCTCAGTTGGCCTTTACTTGTCTGCTCTTTCTATGTTCAGTGAAGGTGAAAATATTTAAATGCAAGCTTAATATTACTGTTCATATGATGGTGAACTGAGACCATTTCTGTCAACCCATTGAGCAGATAAGCAAGTACTTTTCTGATCCTCAGTACTACTTCCAAGTGAATGATCATTATGTCTGGAACAAGCTGAAGATTGTTCTGCTTCCATTTCTGCACAGGGTGAGTATAAGTACGAACTGAAATGATCGTACTGGTAACAAAATCAAGAAATAATTCAATAAGCATGTAATGTAAGGGGAGTGTTGTACTTTTATGACTGTAGGGGCATTGGACAAGGATAACAGAACCAGTCGGAGGCAGGCTCTCGTACAAACCTCCGGTTAGTGATATAAATGCTCCAGATTTATACATTCCTTTCATGGCGTTTTCTACATACGTGGTTCTTGCTGGCATCTCACTGGGTCTTTCTGGGAAGTACGGAATCAAGCCTTAACAAGTTTAATCACTTCACTATCTATATTCGACATCTTTAATTTTACTATGAATGTATACAGCTGTATGTAAAGTTTTCAGTTTTGATTCATGTTAGGTTTAGCCCGGATGCTCTGAATTGGCACTTTGTGAAGGGAATGATGGGCTGGTTTCTCCAAGTGATGCTGCTGAAGGTATCGTTGCTTTCACTTGGGAGTGGTGAGGCGCCACTTCTGGACTTAGTAGCATATGCCGGGTACACTTTTGCAGGGATGTGCGTAGCTGTAATTGGGCGGATTATGTTAAACTACGCGTACTATTGTATCATGCTGTGGACATGTTTGTGCACCGGCTTCTTTCTGGTGAAGACTATGAAGCGAACTCTGTTCGCTGAGGCTAGGAGTTATGACTCGAACAAGCATCACTATCTCTTGCTTTGCATAGCTTTCGCACAATTCCCGTTGATCTTCTGGCTCAGCAACACTGCTGGGAATTGGTTTTTCTGAACCAACTCTATCCTCTACTGGATATTACTGTATGGTTCTAGCTATTGTAATTGGTTTCTTGATTTGATTCTTTTATCATGTGCGTGTCCTGCATGGTTGGTTGCTGATATATTTGTTCAGCATACACCTCTTTTGCTTGGATATCACAATTGAATTCTTTCACACCCTAATTTGGGTTTTCATATGTTGTTATGTAACTAAGAAACTAGCTATTTCATGAGTAATAAAATTTCTTTAAAAATTGAACAGCTTGTTCTACTATATTTAAACCACATTCTTGTTTATTTTTTATTTATAATATTAGTTAAATTCTTGTAAAGCTATACAAAAAAAAAACAGTTACAGTGTACTTGTTGAATGAATTATGTATAGAAAATCAATTTTTACTCTCATTCATTAATCATTACATTTATATGCTTCTTTCTAATGATAATGTCTCAAATCAATTTTTTCAAAAAAGAAAAAAAAACTTTTAGTTGGTAAATGCATTTCATAAAAGAAGAGATCCTTGATTCATATGAACTAACTGGTAATCTTGAACCTTACGTTGAATGGAGTTGATTCTAAAGAGGACGCCACGGAGTACTACAATGCATTCCCGTTGCTGATATAAAATGCATATGGATACATCATTCGTGTTGGTAATGGTCGTCGTTCTGGTCGTGATGGATTGGTTACCAGTCGTAGGTTTCTTTGCAATAATTCTTTAACATACCAATTAACAATATTATAAATAGTCAAATCAACCCAAACTAATATCATGACCCAATGTTTCTCTCCTCATCTGAGGAGCAGGAACTCCCAATGTCTCTCACCACCTTGTTCAATGCATGTCATGCATTTCCTCAGTTTAGTGGCAGCAGCAAATACTGGAAAGTGGAAATAGTAACCATCTGGTTATAGACCATCTTTTCTATGTACATACATAGTGTTAATGCCATACTCTTTGCCTGTAGATGAGAAAGATCAAAATTGCGAGCTATCTGTAGAGCTTCATCATGGAAATCAACAATTAGCAGAGTGCCAGAAGCAGCTGGAGATGGTTTTGCAGGATATAGAACAGCACACAACTATATCATGATTTGTTCGATGAAAACCTAATTGACAACTTGTAGATTTCTCGGTTCTGGATGGTAGGAAACATTGTTTAAAACATCAAGAGAACCATGTCTACAAGAAACAGATACTTCATGCATACAGCTTTTAGATAAAGATAAGCTATGAAGATTAATTTGATGATCTCATACGTAGATAACTTGTGGAAACTGAAAAGTGGAAGAAAATGCGCAAGAAAGTAGCTTAGTGTAGATGTAAACTATACACACAACGCAAGAAACTAGACTAGATTATGAATCTGTTACACTACACATGATCTACTTAAACCGAATCATCTCATCTATAGTTGGTAACATTAACAAAGTGCTAGACAATGTGTAAGAAACTAGACTTGCTTACATTCATGTGCGCCATGCAACATCATGATTGTAATATGCTCAACAATCTCTGTTCATTGCATAATTGTAGACTCAACCATGTAAACTACTGATTAGAGATACGTTCTAGGTCATACCGGATACTATAGAACTCATCAAATCAGCATTGCTCTCAAATAACATTTGCGATAAACAAGTGCTTCAGAGCATTACAAATAGGCTACTTAGACCCGAAGTGAACACCTAAACTTGCCATATTAGGCAGCATCGTTCTCAAATAACATTTACGATAAACTAGTGATTCAGAGCATCACAAATAGGCTACCTAGGCCCGAAGTGAACACCTTAACTTGCCATGTTAGGCATGCCAAGAATCAATGTGATCTACAATAATGTCGAACTCATAAAATCATCATCCGAATCTGGCCAATATCATTTCTATGAAGAAAACATGAAGCTCAATTCACCACCTACAACTCAACTAGTCATTGATAAACAAACTTTTCAGAGCATAAGATACACACACATTCACATTGAAATTGAAGAAACATAGGTCTAGTAGTTTAGTGCAAAAAAGCATATATAGCAGTAGAAATGTAAACCACAAGAGCAGTAGAGACCAGAGTCACCAGAGCTGCAACAGCATGAACAGCTGATTTGCTCCCACAAGACAGCATCCCAAGCCTGATCTGTATAACATTAACCATAGACAGCATCAAAAACAAACAACCCATCACAGATCCAACAGCAGACCCCATCATCCCAAACCTCAAAACCTTCAAATTAATGTGGGCTCTGAAGGCATCATCAACATCCTTGCTGTTGAGCAAGTTGATGGCCAGCTTCAGACCCTGAGCCACCAGAGACGAAAACAGAAAGAAACTAAAAGAGACAACCTCGAACACAAGCAGCTTCTTGACCACATCGATTCCTGCGTCGCAGGCTGTCCGGTTCTCGAGGCTGCGCTGTCCGGGGGTGGTGAGGGAGAGACCCACGAGTTGACGTGGACCAGGCCGTCGAGGGCGGTGCCGTGGACGCTGGTGGTGGAGGAGGAAGAGAAGCTTGTGTTCTGGTTGTTGCGGCTCAAGTAGCCATCTTTTGGGTACTGCTCAGATCTGTGAAGAGAGATGAGAAAATGGTGTTAATGGGTTGATTTGGGAAGTGAAACCCAGAAAAATTTCGGTAATGTGATGAGGAATTGGAGCTCCGACGATGGAGATCCTCTGCGTTTTCTACACACAAAATCTTAAAGATGCGATTTTTAATACAGAAAAGAGGAATCTAAAGAGAAAGAAGGCGAGACATACTCTTCCATGGCCTAATCTTGAGATGGGTTTGTGATTTTCTTGAGAAATGGATGATTGTTGTATAATTGCTTGCAGAGTTTTAAGTTTGTTACTTGGAAGAGAGAGAGGGACAGACAGAGACAGAGGAAGAAGGTGGGAGATGCTTTGCTTTTTGTGTAATTGAAATGCCTTTTTTCTTACCTTTTGTAGATTTTTTTATTATATTTTCAAGGACTAGTTCAAGAAAACATGTTACGTTTATTTCAAAGTAGCTCCTAGTCAATGTGTCCCTTGTTTGGTAATGAACTATTTTTAAGTTTTGCCCTTGCAATTTGGATCCAAATCCACAAGCTTTTTTCTTCCATCTAATTTGACAAATATTTAATTCAGAGTGAGCTCTTATAAAACATTATGTTTAAAATTGAATCTGAATGTGTCTTCGTAAATGTGAATCTAATTTGAAATTCATATTATACCATCTAGAATACAGTACATAATATCGCTAGAATATTTTTTTTCCCCTTCTTAATGTTTAAAACTAATATATACATGATGAATCAGAAGAGTCCAGTTTAGCCTGGTCTCGAGTTCGAGTTTCATATAATGCAATTACGTTAAAATTTTGTATGAAAAATTTTACTGCTTTAGTGGTCATTACTTCGAATACAGAATAATTTGAGTGTTATATGTCTTAAATGTGTTGATCGCGCATCCATTTTAGTTATCTCATGGTTAAAAGGAACAAAAATGATTGAACTAGATGGTGTGTACTCCAAAACTTGTTACTATTTCATTAATTAGCTACACTTGTAATTGCATTAATTTTCAAAATTCCAATTTCATTCTAATGGATAACCCCCAACAAGACGTTTCCAGAGCTAATAACGTTATGTGGAGAAATACGACCACTACGGCAGGTTGTTTTGGGACGGTACGTACGTAGTTGGTGTGTAATTCTATTTTTGGCAATAATGCTTCCAAGAGACTCGATGATAGTTGAATCATCTGAGGCCATATTTTGTACCTGCTATTGACCATAAATAAAACAGAGGACTCTGTTTCTCTTTTCCCATATAAAATACCTCTCTGTTTTCTTTCCATCTTTTTGCTTCTTCCAATTCTCAGCTCTCTAATCACAGATCTATCTTTTGCTCACAAGAACACCCCAATTTCTCACACTCCTCCTCTCAAATTCAACAATTCTGAATCTGAATCTACAACATTCATTCGGTAATGGTATTGCCTCGCGATCATAACGCCCAATCCTCCTCAACGGTAATGACTCGTAGGCTCCATCCGGATCTTGATTTGGATAACTGAAGTAACAACATTTATAATCCGTCTTGATACAGTTTTGTCTGATATTGTCTTCCATGCTGCTTAGGATTCAGATGAAGAGGATACTCACCGGAAACGGCTAATACAAACGCCCCAGCCCCCGCCCCTTCCACCACCACCTCCAAGCTCTCTTCCATGGCTAGCTCCTACAAAAAATAGTGAGTTTCTTTGATGTACATCAACAAGAACATGAGATCTATTTTGTAGCTTAGGATATGGACAAGTGATGTGGATTTGCAAGGTAATTAATTTAATGTAATATATACAGATCGAGGTCGTTGTGGATTCAAAGTCCCTGCAATAAAAAAAAATTGCAGCTTCATATAATAATAATGAATGATTGATTCAAGACAAACAACTATCGATTCCCTACATAAACATGTGTATAAATATTTTATGAGTTGTTTGAAATTTAGAAAATGACACTTAAAATTAATAATAAACTATAAGGAAAAAAAAAACTTGCACAAAGGGAGTGGCCTCTTGTGTTGGCATTGAGTTGAAAGATCAATATTTATTTTATTATATAAGTCAATTCGAATTGAACTTGATTATTAAACCGATTAAATTGAACGACACCAACACCACCAACACATTTAAAAAGTAGGGTTCACAATAGTATATGTTGAAGTAAGTGAAATAATATCTCACATCTTTGGTGGTGGTGTAGGAGACCACTTTGGTGCAGTAAGGTGCCAAAAACCCTAGGCTAGGGTTAAGAGGCATTGTCTCT
>JAYMSZ010001906.1:0-13123 GCA_036897665.1 Pelargonium citronellum
AAAACTAACGGATTCCGTTAAAGTGCAAGTACATAGGGGCTGGGTGATATGTTTAATACTTTACTGTAGTCAGATGTCATTAGTGTATAGTTCATAGGGGCTATGTGTATTTACCCCATATACATATACACAGAGCATCAGGAATCTCACCCATTATAAATTGACTGAGACTCTAAGCCAAGACGTAAAAAAAATGGATTCGGGCAGGGAGCGCTCATAAATAGCTAACGTGGCATAACCTAATTGGCTATAATTTATTGGTTGAGACTCTTTTTTCTCTTATATATTAATAGATATATAAAGAAGAATAAAACTAATATAGAACAATGTTGATGCTACTCAAATATTTATAATTGAAGTCAACAACAAGAAGTGCGACACGTAGCGTCTGAGTGTCATATTGTTATTGCGTGAATAAGTCGTGTGTAAAACATTGAATTAGCTTGTTGTCTAAACACTTGAAACTCGTTTATAAAAGGTCAATGGAAAAATCTAGCTCGTGAACCCTCCTTGGGAAGAGAGGCACGCCAGGAATCCTTCATTCCAAAAGATTCACGGTCCTCCAAACCGAGTGTGCCAACTTTCAAGATGCTAGCTCCAAGAAAGCTACCACGATTGAACAAATCAATCAAGGGAGATTGTCTCCCATGTTATCGTGAGTTTCAATATTTTCTACATGTATTATTGCATATATATTTATATATTTTGATCGTGTGTGTATTTTTGTGTTGTCATTATGAGCTATCAGATGATATATAACAAGGAGAGGATCGGAAAGTACTTGGGAGCTAGAACGTGTTGTTTTGGCATACACATTTAGGATAAATCAATAATTTAGAAAAATAAATTCTCATGGATGAAATTCAGATCTTCCCAAGAGTTGTACTATACTTCTCAAGATTTTCAACGAGTTGTCACACGAATCATTACGATATCATTTAGGCACTTAAAATTTCATTTCAATACGGCCTAGAAGCAATGACGCAGCACTAATGGAAAGTCGTCGCAACAACACAGATACATAGTCGAATCATGCAGCGGCATTCTTATTTCTAGTCGCAACTTGCCCATTTCAGGTTGCAACACACCAATTTCATGTCGCAATAGTACGTACATGTATCGACAACTTTTTAACTTTTCCATTTTGGCTATGTTTGCATCGAAGAGTATAAATATTTCAGATTTCAATCTCGTAGGTATTTTGGGTGTATTGTGGACATTTTTAAGCAACTCTACTAGTTTTGGGTTCTAGAGATATAATAGATAGAGATTGAATTTTGAAACCGAGAGAAAAAGACAAGGAGATTGGAAAAGCTCTATCTCCTCCATTTGAGCCTTTTATTCTACATAACATCTCTAATTTTCTGTTTTTATTCATCAAAACATGAGATTTGTCATTGATTTGGATTGAAAATGAAGTTTATGAGTACTATAGCTTGTTTATCTGATTCATCTTCATCTATATTTAGCTAAATCTCTTATGTGTGGATTGTGAGCTTTATAAATGGTGATTGTTTATGAGTATTTGCTCTTGGATATTTTTATGATTTTATTTATGGTAAATTATCCTCATTAGTCCTTGAACTATCCATTTTGTTCCAAATTAGTCCCTGAACTTTACTTTGTTCCGGAGCAGTCCCTGAACTATTTGTTTTGTTCCGTGTTAGTCCCTGCCGTTAAAAAATTGACGGATTCCGTCAAAACTAACTAACTCCGTTGAATTTAAAAGTAAAAAATAATTAAAAATTAGGTAAATTATCCATTTTGTTCCAAAATAGTCCCTGAACTATTCATTTTGTTCCAAAATAGTCCCTGAACTTTACTTTGTTCCGAAACAGTCCAATTATCTTTGTTTTGTTCCGTGATAGTCCCTACCGTTAAATAAACTAACGGATTCCGTCAGTATTAACTAACAATGTTAATTAATAACGGAAATGTGATTGTTTTACCTTTTTACCCTCTATGTTTTTTAATATTTTCATTTATACCTTCTTCTTCAACATCAATACCAACACTACAACATTGTTCCATTTTCCGATCCGTCGCAAATGTGCAAATACCATTTTCCGTCAATATTAACTAACAATATTAAGTTTGTATAGTAAACTTACACGCGATATGACATGTTTTTGTATATGCTTCAAAGTTAAAGTCACAGGATTAGATCCCACATATGCTAACAACCCCATAAATAATTGAATAATGGTTCTACTCTATCTTTTTGCCAGCTCCCTTACCTACAACTCTTCTATCTTCTTAGGAAGCTACTAGCTTAAATAAAATACATTTGGTAGCCCATACACCTGTACTCTAATTACTTTATTTCATCTGTTCTATAAATAAATAAATAAAAGTCAATTTCCCACTTCATTCTTTTGGCATGAACATGCAATACAATATACATGCACACATACAAGTCACTGTATGATGTTGATTCGTTCAACTAATTAATTACAAGAATTAAATAGATCGCATGATTAGCACTGTCTTCTAACAAAATTACTATTGATGATAATGACTACTCCACTGACAATGAGAAGAAAGTGATCAACAATATTCAACATTGGCAGATATATTATTATAACAAAACATTTACATCAGCAGAGCAACAACAACATGGGGGATGATGATACAGTCCCCAGATACAGGATTGGTTTTGTTGGTGTTACACATGATCATGTCAGTGATAATAATTAGAAACAATTTGTTAAGCAGTCACAGATGTCTCCGCCACCGCAAGCTTGCCGGAAGAGTAGCCAACTTCTGACTTTATTTCACTCTCCCACAGTTCTGGAATTGCTTCTTTCATGTTGTGGATGCTTTCTAATGCATAATCTGCACCTTTAACCCTTTGACAAGTCCCAACCTGCACGATTTGTGAGCATTGTATTATAATCAAATACAAGAACCATAATATATGTGCAAGAACCATCCAATTTGGCTTACCAGAACTGTCTGGAGACCTAAACGTTTTCCAGCTTGTATGTTGCGAACACTATCTTCAAAGAACATCTGGAAAAAGTGAATTAATTGTTACAAGATTTGCTCGTTGTTCGCAAGATGAGTTAATTGGTTGAAGAATCAACTTACTGTTCTCTGAGGACTAATGTTGGCAATCTTGAGAGCCTTCTCTATGGCCTCTTCTGATGGTTTGCAGACAACAGGTGTGTTTGGTAGTGCAGAAGTTGGGTTTGGTTGAGAAAAATGCCCAATAATGTCAAAGATTTGGTTAACACTTGTGCTCTTGTGAACAGGATTGAGAGTCTCAAAGCATATGATCCCTTCAAAACAGTCTTCTAATCCAAGCTTCTTGAGACATTTAGCAGCATGATCCTTGTTTGCGTTTGTGAAAATCTGTTTGCCAAATAAATCAGAAACACATAATGCAAAGACACAAGCTCAAATCATGTATTCTCTATAAGGTACCCACAACTTTCCGAATAGGCAGGCTCAGCAAGAGACTCCTCAGAACAGGGTCCGGTTTCAAGTTCTCATAAGGCAACCTCCCATCAACGAAGCTGCAATGATTCAATAAAGTGAAATTCAGGCATTGTCATTGACTAGATGAAATCATATTACTGAATCAAATAAATTCTCACCTGTGATACTCATCATAGTCAAAGTCATAGCCAATTGCCTGCAAAAAGAGAAATATGGGTAAGGCTTCAAGATGTTTGGAAATAGAAAGGCAAAACAATGAAGACATACCCTGAGACCAGCCATTGTTGTCCCATAATGCTTATACAGCAAGTTACAATAGTCATTGATTTTGCTCTTCTCTATGCCAAGCTTCTCAACCATGTATTCTAAAACAGGATCATCCATACAAATATGTTTCATTAGAGAAAGGGAAATAGGTGTATGCTATAAAGGAGAAAAACAAAGGCATGGCTATTGGGCATTGAATGTATACACTCACCTTTAATGTTTTGGAGGCACGCTGTTGACAAACCAGAACTAAGGGGATAAAGGGTGTCATCTAAATCTACAAATTGAAACAAATGGTGTCAATAGTTGATTCAGATTTAGCTACCAAATGTTCGTAATTTTTGTCACTTACCAAACAAAAGGCAGTCATATTTTTGCCTCTTAGCCTGCAAGTAGCGGTTCTCGTATTCCATTCTGATCACTGATTCACAGTAACTTAAACAGACAATAGAAGGGTGTCAATGCTATGATGATAATCAAAACCCACACAAGGTTTAAGATTATATACACATTCAATTTGAATCACACACTGATTTTTCTGTGACACACAGACTAAATAAGCCTCTTATTGACTCAGACTGTCACTACAAGAACAAAAGGGGTCAAATATGCTGACAATTGGTAAGTTCTTGAATGGGAAATCCACATTCACAACCACTGATTGCACCAAGAGCAAGTAGACTTTATGCTTTATAGAGCTCTCCAAACACAGTTATATTGCAATTCATAACTCTCAAAAAGTTCAGTTCAACAACCAAAAAGACCTCTGCACAATCCAATGACATAGCTAAAGGCGCAAAGCCATGAATAGAAATAAAAGAAACTACTTTACAAACTGAATTGCAGAAGGATTTTGCATATTTTAATTCAATCATGGACAATCTTAAAAATATGATTAGTGGGTGTAATTCTTGTCAACAACAAAGCATTGGTTCGTCAAAAAGACCAAACTCAAAAAGCCTCAAGTAACCAATACCCAGAAACTTATACTCTCATTGAGGCATTATCACAAACACTTAAAAAGCAAAACAAAAGCAGCAAAATGCAATGCCGACAATTCATTTTCAACACACCCATTAACAAAAACTCAAAATTTAAGCAACGTACCAGAATAAAAAAAAATGAATCTCAATGAACAAAGAAGAAGCACGAGAGAGATTTGGCGAAACTCGAAACTCAAGGCTATGGAGGAGGAAGGAGGGAGGGAGGGAGGGAGGGAGAGAGAGAAGAGGCAGAGGTGGGTTTATATAGGCACAGAATCATTGCAAGTTCGCATCTGAGGTGCAGGGTTGATATTAATTAGTTTAAAATTCACCACGTTTATATTAAATAATTTGGCATTTTAAAATTAGTTGGGAAGTGGGAAGCCATTAGCCATGGACGGAGGAAGGTTACTGGAAATGGCGTATCGCCATGATTTCATCTCTGGACCACAACACACAACGTTGGAAAGTTGTACTTCTTTGATTCCTTTGTCCCATAATCTTCTGCTGTTATTTTTTTTTTCAAGAAAAAATATACACACAAACAATATTTGACACGTGAGAATTAGTTACGTAACAGGAAGTGGTGGTAAAAACTTATCCGTGGAGAAGTATAGGTGGAGAGTCCAACGTGTATATCAAGTGGCGACAGACTTCACATATCTTACACGTGGACCAAGAAAGAAGACAACAAAGACGGACAGACTTGATAGGTGGGCCCAACATATATATTAAGTGACAACAGACTTCACATACCATGCATGTGGGGCAATAAAGACGGACATACTTCACTGACCCTGCATGTGAACCAAAAAGGGAGGCAATAAAAACGGTTCACTAGGCTCAAACAAAACCAACTCTAATATCACGTTAAACTTGACTTCAACTCAAAAACTTGAGCTGATAAGTAGAAAACTCAACGTGTATATTAAGAGGCGACAGTTTTTACATTGTTTCAATACGAAATATTAACAACAACATATACCGCAATTTATGTGATTCTCATTCGGTCACGTAAGTTGTACGTGTACTTTTTAAACATGTTCAGATCCAACAAATATTAACAAACACAATTGATGAGCGTACTGAGATCACTCTATTTGAAACTTAACAATTATTTGTTAACAACTCATAGTTATCCATTTTTCACACCTATAACACATGCACTTATAATATATTCTCGTGTGAAATAGAAAAGATGCTGTCTCTGTGTTGTATTATTACAAACAAGCCACATTCTGGAATTTGAATGATACATCTCATCTGAATTGAGTAGGTTTTGCATTAAATTGCTCTTAATTTGTCTCATCATCTCCTAGGACAAATTGAAATTACAATTCATTAAAAGGGAAATAGTTCGACTTTTTGACACCTAAATACAATGACCGTAAATTGCACATGTTTCTCATGTAATAGGCAATTATTTACGGTCTTCAATTTAGAATTATTGTGGTGAAAAGCATTGATGACTTTGTAGTTTGTACAGTAAAAAAATATATTATATTTGTTCACAAAGTCATACCTGAACAATCTAGAGTTCAAAACCATTTGTCTCTCCCTTGAAAAGGATTTTTAGAGAACCGTAATGTATATTAATTAATCAAATCATCTTCTAACAAAGTAAAGAGTTCATCAAGGTTTGAGTGTCCTTCAACGAAAATAAATTTAGCGAAAACTCCAAAGACTTAACTAAAGTGTGAACAACTCGATTCATAGACCAGTAAAAAAAAATTAAAACTAGAATTCTTTTCTTTGTCAATGTCCAACTTCATAATTATATATAATTATATGGCTGATAATTAAATAAATAAATAAATAAAAACTTCACAATTATATTATGTTTAAAAGAAAATACATTCACACATAAATAGTGGTACATGAAGATGGTCCCATATATACAGTAAATATTATTTAAATGTGGTTCAAATAATTGGATTTTCTAGTGATCATATAATAAGATGATCCATTTTGCACTTCATACTTGTTATGCAACTTATGTGTACCACACACAATCCTAAATATATACCAACAGATAAATAATTTCAAATATGTCTACATATGACTCTATAATTGAAGAGAAGATTATTATACTAATTTTTAAAGTTGATTTTCTTATTTTCTTGTCAAAATCATGTCAAAGGAGGTGTGCCTTGTTAAAACTCTACATGACTATTAGCTAGTTGCCAATTTAGAAATGTTTTTATTTTGTTGGATACAAATAGATTTGTTTCAGTAGCTATTCAGATTTGTTATTTGCTTGCATCTGCTACAATAATATTAGATCAGTGACAGCACTAAAAGTTTATAAAATTTGGGTTTATAGTAACAGTACAGTTTGTGCAAATTATTGAGATGGGTTGATCAAGGCACTCTCATGGGACATTTGCATTATTGTGAAAAGTGAAAACTATCATGTAATGCAGATTATGACAGAACTTATTAGTCATTATTATTTAATTAATTTTATATGATTGTTGGAGGAAATAAATATTAAATAGAGGCCTAAGATTGCTTACAAGGGAGAAGAGAAAAAAAATAAATTCAACCTAATCAAAATTCTTGCTCAATTTAATATAGATGAAAACCTCATTTATAATTTTCACATTATATTTTAACACGCTCTTCACATGCAACAATAACACTTATTTTGAGACGAATTAAATAAAAATTTAAATTGAGAGTTGATGAACGAAGTCTTAATTTATATATTTTTATATTATATTCCAACTGAAACAATATTTTAGAGAGATGGGCTGCAAGGTTGGGTCTTCTGATACATACATTTCTAACTCTTTCACCTAAATTATTTCAACCACTTGGGCTGCCCATTTTCCATGACTTTGACCCAATTCATTAATATATTAATGTTACTTTTAGAGTATATGTTTTTGTAATGTTATCGAGTCTCTAATTAAACCGAGTCGGTGAGGTTGGTTTGATAAGAAAGCTACAGCAATGAAGTTAAGTACAATATTTTGATGAGGAACATAGGATGATTCCAGAGTAGCAATATTTTACTGTTTTTTTTTTTTAATATTGTCATCTGGAAAATTAACCATTTTTTTTATATTGATCATAGGTGCCAACCATGTCTCCAAAATATCTTGAGTAGGTTTTATATTCTATATTTTGATATGCCAATAATGCAGTACAAGATCTTCCAATGATTGTGGTACTGCCTGCAGGAATCAAAATTCCAAAACAACATTATTGTTTCAATAATAAAGTTTGTTGAAACTCATTAAATTTCATTTCATTTGGTACATAGTGATAAATAATTAAATTTTAAGACTAATTATATATATAATGTGATTCTTATCTTTCTGGACATTTTTAATAGACATTCATGATCATTAAACTGATAATAAAAAATATTGGAGGTTTTAAAATAAGAGCAATTATTTATGCTGTTATTAGGTCACTCTGCTAGTTTATATTAGATGAGTGGCATATTCCAAAGCATCATAAGGAGTGGTGCAAAAATTTCATAAATATATTTGAGCAAATGCATAGCATTTATTGGAAGAAAAGAAGTGGGAGTTGAGAGGAAGGAGGCACAAAATAAAATAAATAAATCACAATTCACAAGTGACATGTGATTTATTGTTGTTGTTTTTTACTTAAGGTTTGGTACATTTTTTGTAATTTATGTGCTTTGTGGAACACTAGTTGAGAGTATTCATTAAAAATAAGGATTAATTAACTAAAATTAACAACCCAATCATGATTAGACTAGACACATAGAATCACCCACTTTCAATTGGAATTGTTTAGCAAATTTTAATCAAATTGTGACAATATGAACCATCAGCCTCTCATAAATAATCCAAATTAGATTTGGAAAACAACAAGTTTCAAATTGTAAAAAATGGAATGCCACACAAAATAAGCTGAGGTTGAGAAAAAAGTGTCCAAGATGTGCACTTAAGGGCTAAGAAGCAAATTAAGGGGCTGAAGCTTTCAGGCCACATATACATACTTGGAGGAGCCTAAAGTCCAAATCAAACTAGAGGGACACACATGTATTGTGACTTCACAGCAACAAATAGAGCAATTAGTGGTCACTGTTGATCTGATCTGATAAGGAAAGAATTGAAAACACACAAAACAGATACTCAAAAGTCCTCTCCATTCCTAATGCAGACCAAGCGTTCGGTTTGTTGTCTCATGTGATTATTTAGGTCGAGCTGAGCCAAATCAGGCGAATATGGGCCAAAACGGACGCACTGGCCGTGCACATGGCCAGTACTCATAGTTTCAATTTTCGGATGCTTTTGAGTGATTTTTTTGGCCGAACTCAATTATGTATCTGATGTTATAACAAAATTTTAAGAGTATAATATTTTGTGTTTCAGTTTAGAACTATATATGAATATACATACAAGTAGGAATTGTATGGGTTCTAGATATTTTTGCTCCAATCATCCATAACAAAATATACATAACATATATTATAACATGATATCTTATTACAATTATTATCATCATTAGACCCTATAATATATATGTATTCACTAATTCCATCACATTGAAAAGCAAAAGCACCCAAGGTTTATTAACCATTAACCCACATAAAATATATAATTAATAATATTTCACAAAATGCTAGTGTTTACACCTATGTCATAACATGTATGGGAATAATTTGGGGACCATGAAAGAGAAGAAGGTGAAGTTGGTGGAGAATGGCAAGATGATGATGAAGAATTGGAGTTTGTGTTATTATGGTTTGATGGGTTCAGTATCATCATGGGCACCATATCCTCCAGCAGGCCCATACCTCCCACAACTGGGCTCACTGTAGGCCCAGACACAACATTCACTGGGCTTTTTTGGGCCTCATGGGCTTGAACACTATCTTGTGAGGCCATCTTCTTGGGCTTCTTGGCTGGTGCATTTCCTTGCTGGTCTGGGCTTGCTAGGAAATATGGGTAAGCAAAATGTAGGTGTAGACCCTCATAGGTGATTATCATTGTGTCTGGGTCTTCACTGCACCTCTCCACCTGCTTCTTTGCACTACACCTAGGGTTTGTGCATCTGTAATAGCTCCTGTTTTCCATAAAACCCCATGGTCAAATACTCAAATATGTTTAGGTTTCAATGAGTCTTAGACATATAATTAATGATTGACACTCAACCAAGACACATTCGGAGTAAATCGGGGTGGCGCTCCGTGCATACAAATTCAGAGTAAAGTGTTAGTTTGTGACGTGTCAAACTCTAACTCTATGGTTAAGATTCTTTTTTAAAAATAAAAATGGCAAGTTTTCCATAAACAAAGCATAACCTAGGAGAAACTCCTTAGTGGGTATTAAAATGCTAAGGTTTAGTGGATTAGGAAAGTCATAAACTAGACCATAACCTTAATTACAAATACATGTGGTTTAGGTTCTAAAGAATGGTCTAATGATACTACTAAAACCAACTATTCTTTTTCCCTAATAAGATATGCTATATGCTAGGGTATCCAAAATATAAGCAGAATTTAAATCCTAACAAGCTCTAATTGAACAAAATAAACTAGCATTTGTTTTGTAGAGTTACTAAAATGGTCATTCCATTATACATACATGCTTACGTGAGGTGGAAGGTACAAGGCAATTATAAACTTAGGAATTGACAAAAACAAGGATATTCCAATTTCCTCAGCTGAGCTATTTTATTTACCGTTAATGGGTATATTGACAAGGCCAAGCACTAACTCCACAACCCAAAAAAACAGAGTGAACCTTCTGCTGCAATTTCATTTCTTGGTAACTACCAAGAACTGAGATATTTGTTCAAGAATCAAGAAAGTTTTGAGTTTACAAGTACTTGAAAGAGACTGTCTAATGAATCAATTCAAGAATTAAAGATCATGTCATTTTCATAAGATTATTAACAATTTTAATGTTATTACCTAGGATTTGGGCTGTTCTTGATAGATTTTTGTCCATATTTCCTCCATTTGTATCCATCATCCGCCATCCCATTGCCACAGCTCTTGATTCTGAGTGTATACTTGTTCTCAATCTTGTTCAATCCTCTATCCAATATCGAAATTCTGCAAACCAAAAAGATTACAAATTCAAAACCAATTCAAAGAAAAACAGAGTGAATAAAAAAATATACTGAAAACAGAGTGCTCTGTTTTCGCACCTAGCTTGCGAGAGGTCATGGACTTGGTCTTTTCTGGACGTGAAAGACAGAGCATTCTCGATATCTTGGATTGTGGGTCCTGAATAGACCGCCGACAAGATTCTGTTAACGCGAGCGGGCTCGCCGGAAAGTCCCTCTTTTGTTAAATTGGGTTGAATTGTGGTCTCCTCCGGCAGCACCAAGAACGGAGATTCGTCGTCGAGAAGCTCTCTGACCAGCTCGTCGGGCTCGGAACTGTAAGACCAATTCGTCATTGATTGTTCCATTGGTTGTGCATGAAGAGAAGCAGTGAAGGTTGAGAGATAGGTGTTGAGAGAAGAAGATGAAATGATAAGTAGAAGACGAGAGTGGAGCAGATGGATTGGAGGTTGTGACGTCTACGGGTTTGGCTTTGGCTTTGGGTCTTGACTTTTGTTTTTAAACTATACAATTGCTCTGTTTTTACTCTGTTTTTATTTGTATTGGAGATGGAGACGGAGACGGAGATGAAAATTGGAGTTTTTGTGTGTATTCCACGTTCTAGAATTTGACGGTTCTTATAGGAGCATGTCAACGGTGACAAATGGGCACCACAGCATCTAATTTTCAAAATAGCATAAAATTAAATTACGTGCGCAAAACATTATTGGAAATGAAAATGTTAGAGACAAACATTAAAAATTGTGATATAATTATTAAAATATAAAATAAAAACTCAAGTTCGATAATTATCTTGAATGGGCACTAAACATGTTATTTATCCAAAACTAGTAAAGTCGTGTAAGCGAGTTGTGTTCTTTATGTATCTAATTTTAGTTATTTAAATGAGTTTACGAAAAATTCCTTTTCTTTTAGTTTATAATGAACAAACAAGCTCCTAAAAAATCAAAAGATTCATGCCTTCATGGTGTATTTCTAGATCATTATTCCATTGGTCCCATTTTCAAATATGCCAATTCAAAATTTGATTTTTTTTTATTTATTTGGATACAAAAATATGTTTATATTATTAGCAATACTAATTAAAAAAAATAGCTCAAAAGGAATCTTATTATTAATTAAACATTTTATAATAAAAAATTAAACATTTTATACTTGGAGTTTAGACGAAAATTGAATACTAATAATATATTTGTTTTTTGTAAATAAAATAAAACAATAATTTTGAGAGGGTGAATTTTTCTTTTCGTGTGATTATATTTAAGAAAAATTTAATTGCACATATGTTTGTAGTTTGTACAAATTTTTTGAAAGTTATGTTTACAAATTAAGTGCATATAGTTTATGTTTAAGAAAAGTGAATATAATTTAGCATTAAGAAAACTACATATTCAAAAAAAAAAAAAAAAGTGGATATAATTTATGTGTCAAGATTTAAATAAAAAATAATGAAAGGTGTAAAAAATAAGATGTGTATAATTATCAGTATGTATACATTTAATGAAAACTATATTATTTGCATCTAGCCATCTCTTATTTTTATGGACTCTACACAATTTGATGCCATCTCATTTACCATATATACATGTGATGTGGCCTCTCAACAATTGTATACAAGTTTCCTGTGTCTCACTATTGATATTTTTTAAATCCTTTTTATTTCTTTAATTCCATAGTTTGTCTTGTTGTTATATTGTTGTCAATGGGATGGATGTAATATTGAGGTGGACCAAATCTACCTGACCCATGACCCCAATAATTCAACCACAGCAAGAGTCAACCACTAAAGAAGTATTAGAATTATACCCCTAATTATGTTTTGAAAAATTGTTGTGTCTTTCCAATTCCTTAAAGGAGTTGAAGATAGTTAAAGTCATATATTTTAATAATTGGATTACATAATGCCATATCATTTGGTATGGAATTTTTGGACATTAAAAACAGTGTGTTCCATTATGCTACCAAATGTTGTGCTTAATTAAAGATAAATCATGTAACCAATATATACTGTGTCTTTCTTTTAGTAGATATATATATGATGTTTTGGCAAACTTAAACTTGTCAAAAATAAGCAAAATGAGTACAGCTATTATCAAAATTTTAATAAATTGTTTTAAAAAAAATTTTGTAGTTGAATCAAGTCTATATTTCTTTTTAACATTACTCGTATGGGTACCAATTATTCAAAGATTTAACGTCTAATTAATGTTAGATTGGAAAAATGAGTCAAAAAATCCTTCTCATTTCTCATTGGGGTAATTACAGTTTCCACCCCTATGGTAAGGTCTGTTTTCACTTGGGCCCCTTTGGTTTGTTTTCGTACTTTTGGCTACCCTATGGTTTGCAAAAGTTGTTCCGTCAGTTAGATTTAACGG
>JAYMSZ010001907.1:0-13118 GCA_036897665.1 Pelargonium citronellum
TGTGCTTGTGGGCCTGTTATTTTGTGCAGCGCCTTTACGACTCCTTCAATGAAGAACATGGAGTTTTCCAGTTTGCAACTGCAATAACTTCAAATGATCTTGAGGAAATACGAAATTTTTTTGATGCTTCTGTTGATTCAAGGTATATTTTCAATCGTTTTCGATATTATTCAGTGACTGATCACCAAATGAATCTGGATTTTGGATGCTGATGATTTCTTGTCGTATACATTCTGGAAATTGTATTAAAATGGATTTTCCTGAATTATAAAACAAGAAACTGCTTTGTCTATTCCATTTCGTCTTTAAAATTTTGCAGATATTGATTAACTGGTTAACGCAAGGCCAATGAATTAAATGTTTGGCAGATATTGATTAACTGGTGAACGCAAGGCCAATGAATTAAATGTTTGGTTTGGGTTTCTATCTAACATCTGGGTTTCTATCTAACATCTGAATTATAACAACACTTTCTCTCTGTCAAGTATGACATTGTCAGAGAATTTTAAGTGTTTTGTTGAAACCCTTGGAACTTTATCTGTGGGTTGGAAAGTTTTTGGTAAGATTTCTATCCTGTTCTGACATATTATAGGATGCGAAGAACACTGTTTGGAATTAAAATTCAATTCCAGACAACTAGGAACCCCATATCTTTTTGAAATTATGTGATTGTGGATTGTGTGAACTTGATAATCTTGTAAGATGCTATTTGGCTTAATCTGAATAGGACATCAATGATATAATCTTTTTGTAAATCTTTTTGTTCATTACGCTATTTATGCATCCTAAATTGCAGTTGTGAGGGTTTGATGTTCAAAACATTGAACAAAGATGCTACTTATGAGCCATCAAAGCGAACAAATAATTGGTTAAAGCTGAAGAAAGATTACATGGAGAGGTAAGGTGTAAGGAATATGTGTTTAGCTCAATTCTGATAAAGCTTTATATTAAGTTCTATTCATGTTGCTTGCCTTTCCTTGCAGTATTGGCGACTCACTTGATCTAGTACCTATAGCTGCATTCCATGGTCGTGGGAAGCGTACAGGTAGCTAGCTACCATTGAAATTGAAAGAAGTGAAAATCCCGCGCGATTTTCTCGTTAGTAGTTACCCACCTTCAGGTTCAAGCTTGTTTTTTGTTTCTGTTTATTTATAATGCTATGGTGTTTCTTTTTAGGTGTATATGGTGCCTTTCTCCTTGCTTGTTATGATAGCAACAATGAAGAATACCAAAGCATTTGTAAAATTGGTAAGAAAATTTTGTGCTCTTGCAACCATTCGATATTATGCAGTTTGTTTACTAATTGAAAAGACTATTGTGCACATAATGTTTCTACAATGCTTGACAGGTACGGGATTTTCTGAAGCAATGCTTGAAGAACGCTCTACTAGTCTTCGTACCAAAGTGATTTCCAAACCAAAGGTTTGTGGTCCATAATCTTTCTTGCTGATGCAACAACTGAAGTATTATACTATGTGTAGTACTCATAAGATATTCGTGATAAAATTTCTTGTATTTTCCAGCCATACTACCGTTATGCAGATACGCTAGACCCAGATGTATGGTTCGAACCCACTGAGGTAATAATTACCATCTTCCTGTCATGTATTGAGCTCTAATTTCGATTTGACCTTTATTGTTCAATTTCTATATTATAATTTTGCATTAATCTTCATGGATAATCTTCAAATTTCATCTCGTAGCACCCTCAATTTCTCTAGGCCACTAATTTTTTCCATAATTAGTTGTTTCATGAAAACTCCATTGTTCAAATACAGTTTTCTTATGATTTCTTTTTCACTTCAGTTGCATTTCCATTGTTTTTCCCAAAGATCTGTTTTGTTGATTATGTTTTAAGAAAAAAAACTCGAATCACAGCAGTAGTTAAATGGTTGCGTATGGAGCTTCCCGTTTTTAGGCATATGTTTATTTTTATTTTTATTCTTTTCTTTTCAATACAGGTTTGGGAGGTGAAGGCTGCTGACTTGACTATTAGCCCTGTTCATCGTGCTGCAATTGGTGAAGTGGATCCGGATAAGGTTTGGATGCATAGATAACTTTCTTATTAATTTTACCATAACAAATAGTTTCTGTTCACTTGTAAGCATGAACCTCCATTGTTTTTTTTTTGCTTAATGTTATTTCATTTGTTTGTTTTTTAATTATTTTGCAAAAACAAAAAAGGGCATTTCACTCCGTTTTCCACGTCTAGTGCGTGTCCGGGAAGATAAAACTCCAGAGCAAGCCTCATCATCAGAACAGGTAAAAAGAACAGATCCCACATTCTTCTTCTTGGTTTGAACTGTAAATATATATTCATGTGCTTGACCTCGTTTTCAACTGTTGCAGGTTGCAGAGATGTACCGAGCCCAAAAACATAACCATCCAAACAACCAGGATAACAATGAAGATGACTGAGGACCAAAGCTCTCACAGTTTCACTCGTTTCGAGAGCCAATTTTCCAACACCTCCCCCCAGCACACACCAACATTATTAGTCTGACTCGATATTGTATGTGCCTTGCAAAATTACAAATTTGTGATGTATATGGTAACTTATTTTTTCAATTCCATATTAGTTGGTAGTGTTTGACATAAGCAGTTTGCCGAGCCCGAATATATCCATGTACAATGTATTGCCCACTGAATCTGATAGTGTTAACTGTTGAGTCAAAGAGTTTTGATTTTGGTATTGACTTAATTGAAATTGCTAAAAAAAACTACCTATATAAATATAGCCTTATAGGTGGATTGGTACATATCCATATGTTTAATAAAATGTACATACGAGGAGTTGGGGAAATGGTTGCACACAATAATGATGAGGATAGTGAAATTGTTTATCAGAGAAAAATGTCTGGTTTGTATTGGAAGGTGTCAATTTTGTGGATTGAAAAAACTGATACAGGTCTTGTCCCATAAAGTAGGACTTGAAGAAGCTAAGAGAGCAACTGGTAGTGACTGCGACATCAAGGAAATGGAAATGGAAATGGAAGTCAGTATAGTAGTAGACTGGCGATAGCAACTAGCAAGATTGGTCCAATCTTTTTAAGGAAAAAAAGGTATTGCTGCTCCATTTTATTTTATTTTATTTTTCTAATTCTGATTTATTTCTTTTCAAAATTCAAAATGTCATGATCCATCCCAGGAGACTTTTTCTTAGCTCTATAAGTTTGAGCCTCCAGGCCGTGTAGACCGGAACATGCCCTCAAATACGTATTATTTTTGTATTGTATTGTCGCCTAACTTGGTGGCTTCCAAGTCCAAATTATTAGTTTTATCATTTACGCGTGATAAAGGGGTTTATGCTTTCATTTTTTTAGCCTAATTTCTTTTGTAGATTAGAGCTCTAAGTTGTTAATTTAGGCCGTGAAAGGAATATAACATCAACAAACTTGAACTCTGTAGGAGCATGTAAGTTTACTCGTTTTTTCTAATTTTCATACAACTAAAGCATACGCCACGTTATTTGTTGAATTACTAACAAAACAATAGTTTATGCCCACAAAGTATTCGGCTAGATTCAACATGTCACTCACAATCAAATTGAATGCAATGTTAAATGAGAAGAGTTAATAGTGATGAAGAAACAAATAGAAAAACAAGACTGATTAAATCGAATATGCAAAATCTATGTCTATTCAATTGAAAATAGTGACTAAAAATCATTCAATCACCGGTGATACACAAGATTGACGGTGGTTCAATTTTTGTCGATGAACTAGAAAAATGAGAGAAAACAACTACTACACATTTTTCAGTTTTTAAGAGATTTTGCTTTTTAATATAGATAGTATGTTTTTAGTTATGGTGAGTATTCAGATATTAGTTGTAGTTGTCAAACAGATGCTTTGATAACTTATTGAAAAATACAGATAAGTATATAATATTTAACCCAGTTTCCACAATTACTCTTCATTTTCACGACAATTAGAGCTCTAAGATGTTAATCTAGGCCCTGAAGAGAAGCAAATGTTGGATATTTTGTGATTGGGAAAAGGGCAATGACAAGAGCAAATATAAACATAATATGGAAGGAAGAAAATGATTCTAAAAAGACAAACAAGTGAGTGGGGGCAGATGAAAAGAAAGAAAGAAGCTTTAGGGAAATGAGTATTAAATTAGAGAGGAAAATGATTCGAGAAATATATGATTAAGACAACAATAATCATACTTTCTTTTGTCACTCCAAAAGATAAGATTTTATAAAAATTAATAGTAATAATAATCAATAATATCATAAATACACCACACTAGCACAGAGCAAAGCAGAGCCAAAGCAAAGCAGAGCAGTAATGGTAGAAGTAGTAGTAATAGTAGTAGTAGATCCTGATTCTG
Organism: Pelargonium citronellum; assembly: GCA_036897665.1. NCBI lineage: Eukaryota > Viridiplantae > Streptophyta > Magnoliopsida > Geraniales > Geraniaceae > Pelargonium > Pelargonium citronellum. Next base: position 4,339 of record JAYMSZ010001907.1, read on the forward strand.
ATTTGCGGGATCCACATCCACCACTCCTTTGGTTGTTGGCCACACCCAACGACTCCTTCTTTAATCCCCAAACTAATCACAACACACAATACCTAGCTACTATTACAGTTTCAGAGGAAGTTACAAAAATGTTCAAAACACAGAACAAAAACATCAAACATTGCTAAAAAAGAAGCTCTGAATCTGAAACAGAGGCTTTGGGTTAAAATGTTGGGATATAAGCTTCTTTTTCTATAAGAAGCTCAAAAACTCTGTACACAATGCTGCTTGCTAGATCAGTCACCAATACCCATCAAGCAATTTTCATTAGTAGTACTAATCAATATCAGAAAACATAAATTACTATCAATGGAGGAGGACCCTTTGGAACTTGGTCTCTGCTGATGGTGAATCAGAGGCTTCACAGAGGACCCTTTTCCTGTTGACCCTCCCACAGTTGGTCAAATGCAAGGAGTCTTGGTGGAGGAGCTGTGGTGGCTGTGAAGGAATGGTGACTGGTGGGATCTCAAAGGACTCGAGTGGTGGTGGTGGGTGTCTCCATTGGGGCAGTGGTCCAGCCAGGAGCAGAGTCTGGAGGAGTGGACCAGCTTTCATCACTGCCTGCAAAAGCTTTCCCTTTTCTGGCAGTGGCTTCTCAGGCACCAACTCCACTGTTGTTGCTTGTTGTGGTGGTGGTGGTGGTGCCGGAATTGGGTCGATGACCGGAGATGAAACAATGCTCTCTTCGCAATCGGAGGAGGAGAAGCCATTGTTGGAGTCAATTCCTCTTCTGGGCTCATCTTCAATGCTGGAGATCCCAGAAAGAGGACCAGTCTGGTGGTGCTGTTGGAGGAGAAGCTTCTCAAAGAGCAGTCTCTGGCATTTCTCTTGAGCCTCATCTCTCTCCCTAAAAGCCTTGTTGAGCATGTCCTTGAGGTGTGTGAGCTGATCATCTCTCTTCCTCAGCTCCTCCTGGACTGCCAATTTGGTGTTCTCCAGCTCCAGAGTTGTGTACAACAGAGAGTTCCTCAGCTCCTCCATACTCTGCAACACCAACAAAACAGCAAAAAGATTGAAACTTTAGCAAACTTTAGCACTGAAATCACAAATCGACAACAACCCATTTCCAATTCTGTCTTTATATAACCAAAATAGTCCCTTTCACTATCAGAAATCATGGGTTTTTTTAGTGATTTACCTTTCCTTGGCAGTAGTAAGCCCAGCCAAGAAGAGGACTTGGTTGATGATTAATGCTGTCCATGCTTCTCAAACAAGAATTTTCTGTGAGAATTGAAAGAGAAAGTGGTGGTGGGGTTTGGATTTTCTTTATGTTTTTTGCTTCTTGGTGGTGTTTGTTGCTTATATATATAACAACTACAAGTAGTCGTTGGTTGCTACTGTATTCTTTTTACTGTGCAGAGGTTGGACCAAAGCAGAAAATGCCAATAGCAGCCTGTAGCCTGTAGAGTCCTCACTCCTAAACAAAACCGGCGATAAAAGCGGGAGCTACTCGGCTACTATCTACTGGGTTTTATGGTATACTCCATATGTATGTATGTGTTGTGCTCTGTTTTCTTTAGCTTCTCACCCACAGAAACTGCTTTTTGTAGCCACTTACATCAATTTGGGGTGATATATAGACCCTATCCTGGAAAAATGTGAAAAACTTTAACCCTAAAATTATTGTTTTTTTTTTTTGAAGGTAGGTTGATCATTGATGTGACAAATTTTTTTGGTTTAGTTTAGTTAATATCAGCTAATGATTTGCTTAGTTGTGGAGAAAGAATGGTTTTAAATCAATATGAGAATTACATATTGTTTTTAAACTACTCATTGACCATTGTAGATATTTTAAGCTTTCTTTAATTTACCATGATAGGTAGGTGTAAAATCATGTAACTTCGTCAAAAGATAAATCAATTTCATAACACCCTATAAGCTAGTTAATTAGTTTAGCTCAAATCAGAAGTTCATACTTCAAATAATTGCCCCAAGCAATCATCAAAGTTCTTTTGTTTTGGGTATACTTTTGACCTCCAAGTAGTTTTATACGCGTGAAATTGACATTTATAGTTCAGGATTTGTTAAAATGACGTATAAAACATAAATAAATCTCCTAAATAACCACTTAGACGGACATTTTTCATATTACCGATATAAGAAAAATTAATAAGACTAATCGAGAAGACTAATATTTAGTCACATGGGCTGCTTTTCTTGGTAAATCAGTACCGTATATGGTTTCATTTTGTTGTGTCTTATTGGGAAAATGAAAAATGTTGAATTTTTCTTTTTTATCTTTGTATTTTGTTAAGCATTCCAAGTACATACACTATGCAAATTTATCATTAGGCCATCTTCCAAAATATTTTGTTTTGGAGGGATTGATTTCTACAAGACCACAATGTGGATATTATATTTTATGTTTACCAATTAGAGCTGTGTTTTTGTTATGTGATGACAATTCACGGAGAGCCTGAATTCTTTTGTTTGAACAGTTTGTGCACAAGAATCAGGAAGATTACCTAGTCATTTTTAATACTAGTTTTGTTTAAAAATTCATAAAAGGTTGTACTAAAATAATTTAAAGCTGATATTAGGTAAGATTCTTTTTCACTTTGCAAATTCGAGAGAATTTTTGTTTTCTTGGCTTAAAAAAATTGTGAGAGATGAATAAAAACACACACTTGCTGTTGTTGCTGCTGCTTGGTCTCATTTTCTCTCTCTTGTCCATGGAATAAACCCATTTTTTTAACATTCTACATTCATAGAATTGAATTATTACATCAAATAATGCAACTAGGTTTTCTTCCACTTTAAGTTATCTACTTCACAGCTAATGACATGATACATTGATCTTTTGTTGTTAGTGAAGATTTTATTAAAACGTATATTTAGAAAATTATGTTATAGCGGACAATTAGTGTTACTAGTAGTCGTGTCATGTTTGTGTTGAGCATCCAAAACACGGATGCATCATTATTTAGTTGTTCATGTTATGACACAACTGACATGTTAATTTAATAATTGCAAATTAATTCTAACAACATTACAAACGTGTTGGGTCACATTGATATTATATTAAACGTGTTGGACGTAATAAACAACCTTTGGCATGATAGACACGCACGCTCCCATTGCAATCTCTAGATTATAGTCATATAAAGGAGAGGTGAGCATTGATGTTGTGATTTTGTGATTGAGAATTGTCTGGTAAAAAAGTTTCTAGAGTGTTGCTAGCTAGCTATGCTCTTGGAGTTATATGATTACACAGCATGTCACTTTTGACAAACCAAAACAATACAATACTGAATATGATGAAAAATATATCCCCATGGAACTTGTGCTCTTGACTCCAAAAATGGCCACATGTGAGAATTCTTATTCTGGAATCACATCTAAAGGGATCAAAATAAGAATTAGATTGGTGTCAATTCTCTTCCATTTTTAAAGAACTTGTGGTTGATAAAATATAAGATAATGGAACACAAAGAGTCAATGGAAGCTAGTTCAAATGGGTCATAAAAAGGAGGTGGTGAACCAAAATTTAGCATTAGGATAAAGAAAATAAAAACATGAAGCAACAAAGTCTTCTTCTAAGGAGACAACCAAGGTTTCCATTTGACTATTAACCCATTTGCTATGCCACTTCTTCACCTACAATTCCAATTATAAAATCTAAATTAACCACCATTCTTTTCAAAAAAAGTCCTCTTACTAAGTTGTAACACGTGTACGGCTCATTCCATTAAAAAAAATAAACACTAGCAATATTTTATGTTTTGTCTTTGTTAAATGTGATGGATTGACATTTCCTCAGCTAAACCTAAACGGCCTTTCCATTTCATATCATACCATACCATAAACTCACATTTGGTAGTTAGTTTCTGCCAAAAACACACAAGACAATTAAGAGAAAAAGAAGAGAAGCACAAGAGCTAAATATAGGAGAGAGTGTGGTAATAAATAATGACACGGACTACACTACACACACCATTGCATTTGTATTAATGACTGAATTCAATAACACCTTTTTGTCCCAAAGACTTGTCATCTCTTTCCCTTACCTTCTCTTCTGCTTTTTTGGGAAATGCATGTATTGTATTCTTATTGTATGCTCCTCTCATAAACCCTATCACATCTTATCTCACATCAATAACTTACTTTTATTATAATTCACATAATTAAGAGCTTGTTTGGAAGGTCCAAAGCAAATATTCAGTCGAGAGTTTTTTATTTTCTATCAGGAGTAGCTCTCCTCTATCTACCCGAGATCCCGTCCCATACCGTCGACAAAGAGGCTCGAATCCGACACTTCAAAGAGAATCCAAAGCGCTTAAATTGGTTAACCAAACACGTCTTGATCAGTCGAGAGTTGTATGATTGTTGAAATATGAAAGAACAACTTTCATATATTTAAACTTCGTGTGAAGTTGTAGATTCATGCACCAGCTTCTGCAACTCTTACGACAATATTTCACACTCAATTTTGCCCCTAATTGATGATGAAAATAGTTTCAACTCATTCTAATTCGTTAATTGATAACTGACTCTTTTCTTCAACCACTGGTCATCGGATTATTTTGGATAATGTCAATTAATAAAAAACATTAAAAAAATTTCTAAAGAAGATATAAGTCAACTTCATATTTAAGATAAGCATGTTTTATTGAGTATATTATGCAATTTTCATAGTCGATTTACGATTGATAGACTAAAATTGATATCGGTCAAAATATTAGAAATATAATAATTTAAGATATATTAATAAATTCATAATTATACCATTTATTGCAAACAACTCTATCAAAAAATCATAATCTAGGATCTCTTTTGAACCTTCCTTCACACATTGGTTAACCCAAACCAGCCCTAATATTTTGTGTGGCAAAAGTATTCCTTTTTTCTCTCTCAACTATATACATTTTTAGTAAAGAAAATTATAATTAAGATGATGAACCACTCTCCTACTTGATTGGCTATTAGTAGCTAGGAGTAGTTCTTTTCTTTCTCTGGCTAAAAGACCAATTTAATACTACTTACATGCAATTACTAGTTGAAGAAACCACACAAACATATAAATGTAAATATAAAAATTAATGTATTTATGATTTGTCATTATGTCATGCACAATTTTGGTTATTAATATCCTGCAACCTTCATAATTAAATGGTTCAACAAACAGATCCACCATGCATTCAATGTCATCTTATGACATATATACACCATATATTGTTGCAAGATTTTCAGCATTTTTGATTATTTAACACAAAATCAAGTAAGCAACTCATACAATTTCAGTGTATTCTCAATGAATTTTAATTAAATATTATCTTGACAAATAGCAAAACAAAAGACCACAAAAACTAAGGTTGCTTGCTTGTCATGGTGAGTTGGGATATATTATTTGTAGGAAGAAAGTTCGGTCTCATCCTTATTAAATAAACATTTCACGTTTAAAATTGATTATTTCAAAGAATCATACCTCTAATATTTTAAATTCTAAAATTTCGACGTTCCACGTTTTCGTTTTCGATCTGCATACTAAAGCGTTCCACAATCCCAATAACATAGGTTTCACCTTATATGCTATATAGACCCTCATTGGAACTATAACACATGTTAATCTTTTTATTCTAAAATCATTGGTTCTTGCTAATTTTGACTAAAAGCTTGGATTTTTTTTTTACACATGCACAGGCTGCATGCAGGGTTTGAAAATAACAGGAAAGATAGGCAAAAAGGATATTGAGGTCTCAATCTCATGATGCAAAAGTGAGAATAATCAATCATAATCATAGCAACATTGTTGCACATATGTTGTTTTGTTGTTGTTGTTGTTGTTGTTGTATATACTTCAAAATTGCAAATAATGTATGTAGAAGTAGCTGTGGGATTATTATCCAACAGTGTAAAGAGAAAAATTCAAGAGGCTACAAACAAAACCAAACCATATGATCAGATTCAGACCCCCCTTTTTTTCTCTGCATATATCTGCATGCCCAATGCCTATACAATGGCACATTTAATGAGGAAATTGAAAACAATCCCTACCATATAATTATTTTGTGCAACTATTTTGCTTTGCTGCTTTCTACTGTTTTCCAATTGTCGGTCTACTACACACTACAGCACCAAGCTGTGAAATACTACTAATTCACCGGTATTTTATAGGGATAATTACACATACCATACCTCAACTATACACCTTTTAACTAAGATTACCCCCGCTACTCTGAAGTATGTCAAACTTCTTTCCATCCAAAATTTCCGTTGAAGTTAACGGAATATTCCAATGATTGAGGAAATTTTGAAATATTCCTTTAACTTAACGGAAAATTTGGATGGAAAGAAGCTTGACATACTTCAGAGCAACCAATAATTAGTTTCAATATTTCAGGATAGCCAGAGTTAAAAAGTGTATAGTTGAGGGGTGGTATGTGTAATTATCCCTATTTTATAATACCATATCTTGGAGTGACTGCCATGTAGTTCATAGGTTTAGGTTCAACTAAAGTAGCGTTCGTTTAGCAATTTTTATTTGAAATTCTGGGAAAGTAGAATATATTGAGTATTTTTAAATTGTAATTATTGCGTTCGTTTAATTTTTTCAGGAGGCATATTTGGAACTAAACAAGTATTCTCTTTCCTCAAATGAGTTAAATAATTTCAAATTTTAAGGAATTGAAATAACACATCTACCATGTTATTTCAATTCCTTAGAATTTGAGTTTATTTAAATCTTGGGAAAGATGATTTAACTATTTTAAGTAAGTTAAAAACTACATTAAACGAATGTCATCTTAGTACTTGCATAGACTAAATGCAGGTATAACTAGAGGTGATAATTCGAACTTTGGATTTGAAAATGGGTTTAGATTATAAATTTTGGATCTTTGGAGTAAATTTAGAGGGTTTGTCCTATCTAATCTATATTTTTGTAGGATAAACCTCATATGATCCAAAATTGATTGATTATAACAGTTTTAATTAAGTTGGATTGGATTTCAGTTGCACGAGTTCAAATTCAAATTGTCAGTCATATATTATAATTGAGCGTGAACAAAGATCTTATATCTAAATTAATGACCAATTGTACATATCATGTATACTAAATTGTGTTGGTAACAACTGGGAACCAATAAACAACAAAATCTCTTACTACTTAGAAAGATTAAAAACAAAAAGGAATATTAAAGGAAATACATTAAAGCATAATTGTATTTATAATTCAAAAATGAAAAATGAAATGACATGTTGACTAATTTAGATGGCACAGTTATATAAAGAAAAACATTTTAGAACACAATTGAGTGGATATTAAGGAAACAAAATTTAAACAAAAAATTAAGGAGAGAAACTTTTTTTTTATCAGAAGGAGAGAAACTTAATTAGCACAAATTAAACAACTATTTTGGAGGGGCCATTTTAAAATATATTTAAATTAAAACTCAGTAAAAACTTTCTTGGTTCGTTTATAAACTAATTTGAATATAAATATAACTCTTTTTTTTAAGGGAATATAAATATAACTCTTTTTTAACGTAAACAAAGTTAGGAACCAATTTGGATTCAAACACAAAAATTTAAGGAGCAAATTTAATTGTATTTCCCTCCTTTATAAATTTAGTCTATCTAATCATTTTCCATTTATCCGTACAAAACTAAACTCATATACTATAGTGTTATGATCATGGTACTAAGAGGGTGTTTAGATTAACTTCTAAAAAATAACTCTTATTCATAATAGGATCAGGAGCAGTTTTGCTTCAACTCTTTTTAAAAAGAAGCAATTTAACTATTTGGATAAAATGCTAATAAGAAATAGTAATACTTAATTGATGTTCTATGAATTGTAGTTAAAAAAGACAAATAAGTATAAAATTTTAAATTTAATTAATAAATTGAATTATAGAATGAATATATGAGTAATTAAAACAAAGATAAAAGAACATAAATGTCTTTTACTGATCAAGCTAACTCTTTTTTAACTGCTATCAGAAGCTGGGGGTACCCAACTCTTTTATTTTAGCTCATCAGCAAGTGCTCATGAGCTATTTCAGACGTAATCAAACACACTGAAAAGAGCTAATTTGTGCTCATGAGCTTGTTTGACCAGCTCATGAGCTAATCCAAACACCCTTTAATTAACAAAAAAAACTTGTGGTTAAGAAAAGAAAGAAAAACAAAGAAATTAAAACCAGTAACTAATTGAGGAATAAATAATAAATAAACAAAACAAGACTAGATGAACAAAATTGCATGTCTATTAAAAATAAGTGGTATATATAGTAAATAATTAAAATGAAAACCCAATTTTCAAGTCCTGTTTCTCTCTCACACACCACTCTATTTTGGCTCCTCCTCCTCTGATATGATATGATATTATCACTTCCATTACTCAAACTTTGATGAACCCTGCAACCAATATATTTATAAATAATCACCAATTATAGAAATACAAAAAAGAGTTACAATTATAGTAATTTATGAGAAACACATACAACAGCACAACCGTGCGGCCTGTGCACAGGACAAACCACGCACGCCCAGCAACAAACCAGCCGGTCATGCTCCTCTTGCATTGCACGACCGTGCCATTTCAAAAAAAAAAAAAAAAATCATTAATTTTTATTCTAATTTTTTTTATTCACCCATTTGCTGTCTTACTATGTACATTCATTTTGGTCAACACTGGGAATTGTGTCTTCCTTCCTACCTTTTTTATTTTAGGATTTATCTAACCTGTGCAAGTATTGCACAGGTTAAGGTACCCATTCATTGGCTGAATGGGTATATTC
>JAYMSZ010001908.1:0-13112 GCA_036897665.1 Pelargonium citronellum
CTCCTCCATCGCCCAGAAAACCTGGGAACTCGAAAACAACATCCTCCCCATGGACACACCCTCCACCACCACCGTCGCCGACCCCTCCTCCGACGCCATCTTCTACTACGACGAAGCCGCTCAGAACAAGTTCCAGCAGGAGAAGCCCTGGGCCAACGACCCCCACTACTTCAAGCGCGTCAAGATCTCCGCCCTCGCGCTCCTCAAGATGGTCGTCCATGCCCGCTCCGGCGGCACCATCGAGGTCATGGGCTTGATGCAGGGCAAGACCGACGGCGACGCCATCATTGTCATGGACGCCTTTGCCTTGCCGGTGGAGGGGACCGAGACTAGGGTTAACGCCCAGGCCGATGCCTACGAGTACATGGTTGACTACTCCCAGACTAACAAGCAGGTTTTTAATCCCTAGAACCCTAATTTGGTGCTTCATCTCAAAAATTCAAAAGCCCTAATGTGTGTTTTTATGTTGTGATGGGAATTGAAGTGAAAAACCTAATGTTGTTGCATGTTCAAAACTCTTGCCTGTATTTGATTGCCAAGAGAACATATTAATTGAAATTTGGATTACTACATTATAAATGTTAGCTATGTTGCTCGATCAGTTTAAGCACTTGAGTGTATGGTTATGATTTGCTTTGCTTTGTGAGGGTTTAATCACTCTCGTGTATGCAAGTGCTGTTTTGCGGCTTTATTTCATTGCCATAGCTGTCTTCTGTTTCAGAATTGTGTCTACTGTTAGACATTACCTATTAAAGACCTTTAAGAATATTGAATTTGAAGTTACATGAGTTAATGCTTCATGATAGCTTTTATTGTTGACTACACTTAAAGAATGACTGATAAGTGCATGAGACTCTCACCATTGTGGGGTTTAGGTAGGTAGGGAGGCTATTTCCTTGGTCACCTTTCTTACTTTAAATGTTTGGATATAGGCGGGGAGGTTGGAGAATGTGGTCGGTTGGTACCACTCTCACCCTGGTTATGGATGCTGGCTGTCTGGTATTGACGTATCCACACAAATGCTCAACCAGCAATTTCAGGAGCCCTTCTTGGCAGTTGTTATCGATCCCACAAGGACTGTTTCTGCTGGAAAAGTTGAGATTGGAGCATTCCGAACATACCCGGAAGGGTATAAGCCTCCAGATGAACCAGTCTCTGAGTATCAAACAATCCCTTTGAACAAGATTGAAGACTTTGGTGTGCACTGTAAACAGGTACATCATCCATCATATCTTTCTTTCAGAACTTTTGATCTATTGCTTACTGACTGATTTGGTGTAATTATTTTTAAAACCGACAGTATTATGCTCTCGATATCACTTATTTTAAGTCGGCTCTTGATTGCCATCTCTTGGATCTGCTGTGGAACAAATATTGGGTCAATACCCTTTCATCTTCGCCTTTGTTAGGAAATGGAGATTATGTTGCTGGGCAGATTTCTGATCTTGGTAATTCCTTGGTTGTTTTCATTTACTTGTGTTGTATCAAATTACTTGTCGCTCTCAAAAAAAATATATATATATAAAAAATACTTGTCGTTGAAGTATAGTGGCTCAGTTGCATGAGTAGATAGCTCTGGTGTATAGCCGATATTGCTTTAATGTTAAGTATGCACATAGGTTTCTAGTACTCATTCTCAAAATTTCCAATAGTTTTTATTGATATGAAATTATGTTCGTTGTATCATGCAGCTGAAAAGCTGGAACAAGCAGAGAATCAGTTGGCTCATGCTCGCTTTGGGCCATTAATTGCACCCCCTCAGAGAAAAAAAGAGGTCAGCTTAGCTTTCTGTCATTTACATTGTTGTGTCTTGTTTGATACACAATACAGTTCTTTGTACTTTAATCTTTGGATGCCATGATTATATTTAGTTTGTTGTTTTAAAATCTTTAAATAAGATCTCTGTAAATCATTGTGCTATAATGTCTGGTCTGGATGCCCAATATAAATTATTTACAATGTCTGGTCATTGTAGAATATGCCTAGATCATGTTGTGTGTGTTATTGTTCTGTCATGGGGCTCTTGGTATTATTATGACATAAAGAAAAGTACATGAGGCACACACATTCCCCTGATATGAATAACTATAATCTATGATTGTATAGTCATGTAGTGGGGTGCCTAGTTTGTGCTGGTATGTAGCTGTGCTGTCATAGGTTGCTCAAGATTATACTTGATTAAAGCATAAAAAGATGTGCATAAGGCCTGACATATCCTTTCAGTCTGCTGCCTATAGAATGCTTCATTCATTTACTAGTGAGTGTCTAGCCATATACTTCTGACATTTTGTGTTGTGGGTCTTGGAGAATGCTTCAAGATTTTTGTTCCGTATTATGTAATACCATCTGGAATGCGAAGTAATCGATAGCATAATCCCTAGGTTTGCTTTGTGTACTTTCTGGATCTTTGAGTGTACTCATAACTATCTGATCTCTCTTTCCTGAAAACAATTCTGTCATGAAGGCAGCTTTAAAGCAAAGAGTGCTGTATATTTGCCTGTGTATACATATACACACCAAGTCTTCACACACAAACACCTAGGTAGCTAATTTCTTCCATTTGCCAAAGGTTACGTTCGATCGCATGAATATAGAGTTGGATTGGATTTTAAAATCCAGTATGATGTCTTATCCAACGTTTGATGTCAACGATAGATTGTGATTAAATAAAATTACAAAAATAAAAATAATAACAATTTCTTAAAATAATACATAAAAATTGATAAGTGATAACAAAATAAACATTTTTGTGTTTGGGTTTGTAATGATATCGTAGGTCCAAAAATAAAATGAAAATTGATCAAAATATTTTTAAATTTTTATCTTCAAATAATTTATAAGTCGATAAAACTTACATGTACATGTCACAAAGATATAGAGTAAGAGCAATGATTTTTTATTTTTTATTTATTTAAAATTTTGAGTTATAATATTTTTAGGACATATGAGTATCACTTATAATACATACTCTTATAATATTCAAAAATATCCTCGCAAGTTTATAGTGACTATTGTGTCAAGGGTAGTTTTGTCTAAAAAAAGTAAGATAATATGAAATTTATTTGATTATTAGTTGATACATCAAACGATAGATTTCATTACATTTCTTATTTGTTGTTATATCTACTATGTCATCAAACATTAGAATGTATATCTGTTTACCCGTTGAATTTCTTATATATCATAATTCATCGTTATCCAATTCATCGTTATGTAATCTAAGCGATCAAACAAGGCCAAATTGTCGCCATTAATCAATAGAAACTTATATGGTGAAGTTGTGATACAAAAATATTGTATATAGTAGGACTATTATGGTAATTTGAGACAGTAAGTAGACAATAAGCAATGTCTTCTCCTCCTAGAAAAATAAAAGGAGACATCCTAATTATGCATTTTACATGTGCTTATATGGTACTGATGACCACTTGAAGTATGTACATCTTTCTGTCACATATAGTTGAAATATTACTTTATTTGAAAACAATTTTATTAAGACATATATGTATTTGTAGTAGTTGATTAAAATGCTCATTGTTTCATATTTTTGGTTGTTTATGACTTTATGACAGATGCTACTTGGTTTATCCAGAGAACCAAAAACAAAGATTAATCAAAAGATACCTTAATTATTTTGCCCCATTCTTGGTTTTGGGATCAAACCAAGTTGCACCCATAGTTAGTCACGTACACATAAAATTGCTGCGGGCCAAATATAGGTATATTTGTTTTGCCCTTGACTGCCTTAGTCCATTTAACTCTCATTTTATCTTTTAAGTAACACAAGGATAGATCCATTCTTGTTCAAATGAGAGGACATTGCTTGGGGTTTCATTTGGTACTATGCTAAGTTGCCTGTGTTATCTTATTTTACATTTATCTGAACATTTGTAATTGCAGGAAGAATCTCAACTTGCAAAGATCACTCGAGATAGTGCGAAGATCACTGTGGAGCAAGTGCATGGTCTAATGTCACAGGTTTGAATTCATTACAATACGTGTGAAACTATTATTAACCGCCTTTTGAAACTATTATTAACGAGTTACTTTCATTTGATCTTAAAATTCACAGGTTATCAAGGACGTTCTTTTCAACTCTGTGCGTCAAGCCAACAGGTCCCAAGCAGAGCCATCTGACCCCGAACCAATGGTTGAAACCTGATGTTGATATTTGAGGAATTCTTATCATCCAGATGCTGCGGCCTTTACCTGCAAACCAAAAGTTGAAAGCAAGACATTGAGCCCAAAGGGTTTATGAAGTTTCATTACTTTCTAAACTTGTGTAAATCCTTTGGACACATTCACCTTTGAATAGCTTGGGGTCTCACTGCCTAGGGTTCTTAGAGTTAAAACTGTTAAATTCTTCTTTTTATAAGTTTAAATGATTAAAATTTATCTGTTGCCCTTCTTTTGGTCTTCATAACTTGTCTGCATAGCATATGATGAATTTGCTTTCCTTTTAAACTGTTTTTAAATGTACCCAGCTCTCTAAGTAGATTTGGCAAATTCGTGTCGTAACACGAGACACAATACGGATGTCATATTGTGTCAACACGGCCTATATAGTTTTTGTGTGAAATGTGTCTGTTGGCTCGTATTGCACATAAACAACTTTCATAACAAGCACACACAGGGAAGTATTGTTCGAAATTTGAAGAAAGCAAGCTGGCCCTGATGAGTTGAGCTTGCTTGGGCCATATATGCTTAAAAGGCCTGGCCCTAGGTTTAATTGGTCAATTTTGAAGCAACAACTATTTAGTTCTATCAATTCGGCTTAGATAGTTTTATTTCATTTCAACGTAATGCTTATTTGTTTTGTGCTTGTTTGGTAACAAAAGTAGATTAAACTACTTGTATGTTTGTTATATATTGTCTGAAATAAAATCTATAATCAACTGTTTATGATCACCTATTGGTTGATGATGTTGAACAACTGGTCCTTAAGCCCAAACAGTTGGTTGTTAATTCTCTTTTAATTTTCTTATTTCTTCCACCACTAGTTGTAATGTACTAACAATTAGCTATTTAATTGTATAGCTACTGCAAGGATCAGAGATATTTAACATTTTAACTTTTCATAAAATTACATTTCTTTGAAAAAAAAAAAAAAAAAAAAAACTTTTGATAGCAAACATAATAAGTTCAATAAGTTGTTTTGAACCAATTTCTTGCTTTTGAGAAGTGTTACCAAACAAAACATCATCTTAATTTATGTTAACTTTGCTGTCCATGACAAGATTTTTTTCTTCTTTTATTCTCTTAATCCTCTTTACAATTCCATAAAATAACACATACTTGTTTGTATAAGTTTAAAAATTAATCTGGTAAGGAGAGTTTCGTCGCTTTGTGATGTTTCGCGTCTCCGAAATAAGATTTGTTAGGTGCCCAATGGAGTGATGAGACAGTAGATGTTTAAGATAATGACATAGAAAACTCAAAAGTACACATGCCAAAACATCCATTCACTATAGTCAAAAGGCATGAGCTTCAAGCTTCCAATACATCCAATTTGGCAAACAGAAAAGCCATATATTTACAAACTGCAGAAGACCACTAATATGGATGTTATTACAAGGAAAAGAAGACAAAACAAAAAAAAAGCCAGCCCTAGGCCTGCAACAACAACAACATTATACATATTGCAAATCAAAATGAAATACTCAACCCTATAACATGCCATCCGTGAAGCCTGTCTTTTTCTTTTATAGCCATCTCCATCAATCTATTTATCAATATACAGGTTTTTTTTTTGTTAAAATCTTCTAAGACCTATAAAATAATAATAACCATAGACATTGAATTTTTTTAAAAAAATATATTTTTGGGTGAACAGAGGCCTAACCTAAAGGTCCTCATATCCTGAAGTTCAACCCCTCAGTTGTCTCCTATATAGTTTTCATAGATATCACAATCTATGAAATGGACAAAAAGGAATAGCTGAAACCAAATCTTCCACTTTATATATCAACAGTGGGTCTTCTTCTGTTGTCAGTAGTGATGATGATGATGAGTAGATTAGATTAGGTTTAGATTCTTATGAGATAGCAAAAAGTTAAGTGTTTTTCACAGGGAATGGTCCTCTTCTATTCATGGGCTCTTCCATATCTACTCACTTTTATAGTGTTAGTGCTTGTGACAATCTCACATGCATTCCAATACTTTGCAACCAACCACTCTCTCTATAATTATTCACTAACTGTTTGTTTCATGAGATTCATCTCCTCCTACCTAGCTATATACACTTTCTTCGTATACATGTCATTCAATAATTATATAAACACCACCAAATTAAATAATCAATCTTCATGTATACCTAATATCACAAATGTTTATCTTCAAACAAGAAAAATAATTAAGTTAAAACTCCAAATTTATAAAACTGTCTTCCTAGCATGACCGAACAGAACCGGGACCAAAGAAACTCTTCTCTTGATATTGAGCCCCGAAAATTCATTTTTTATTAAAAAAAATTGTGTGTTGTATGATTTCATGAGATCCTTGTGAAGAGTGTGTTTGACTCTTGAGCCTCATGAAACATCATCTATATATTTTCGAAAGGGTTTTAGGCAAATGTCAAATTAGGTATTGTCTCGTGACTGACTGGTTTTCACCTTTCATGCATATATTTATTTAGCATATTGTGTAGGTTTCTTCACGGTTTGTGCTTCTTCTTTTTTTTATATATGTGCATATAAGATATTTTGTTGTCATGTACCATATTATATAATAGCATATTGCAACAAAATATAAAAATGGATGACCCAACTTCCAAATCCTGAAAATAGATCTTTGAATGTAGGGTTCATGACTCATGAACCTGCAAATATAAAGATCAGCGGCTTATAATTTTGAGGACACCAAAAAGTGGGATTTTTTTTATTAATCTATGAAGTAATGATGTGTTGGGAAATCACTAAGCCAAAAAAAAGAGAAAAGAAAAGAAAAGAGGTATCAAAATAGGCATAGATATAGATAGGTGGTGTAGCCACTTGGGTTTTTGAGTAGTGGGTTGTCTACTCTGCCCATCATCTTCAACATGGTCTTGCTATTTGCTACTCCAACTACATTGTTTCACTCTTGTGTTACTCTCCAAAACTATACTCACACATTTAATTTCTACTACATATATGAGTTTGGTCAATTTAACACTTGAAGAATCAATACGTCTTTAAACAAAATTGAGACACGTAGATAGATACCATGTATTTTTAACAATATGGTCGGTTGAGTCCACTATAAAGAATCAGAAAAACGTAGTCATCATGATTTCTCTAGAGAAGTTTCTAATTTTGAGATTAAGAATATGTGTTGCAACTCCAAAGCATGCATGTTCGTTAAAACTTGGTAGGAAAAGGTTTGACCCTTTTGTGGTTCTTTCTGGCTCGAACATGGATTAGAATGAGTGTGGTATGACTTAAATATGATGATCTCATGCTGATTGCGAGCCCGCAGTAGATATATCATGGTTAAGATAAAAAATAACATATGTTTTGCTACAATTCTTGAGGTTATATATTAATTGAGTTTTCATACAAAATTCAAATGGGTATTTGGCTATTTGCAAGATGCATGCATTCAAATAAAACAAGGCAAGCTGTGTGTGTATATATACCCCAAAAGAATAATATTGTGAGAGGACAAGCAACAATGGCATGCACTACAAAAGCAGTGGTGACAATGGAATTTGGAGGGTGTGTATAGTATAGGGGTGGTGGTGGTGATGGTGGTGATGGTGGGTGGTCCTTCTTTTCTCTTGCTCCATAGCAATTGTTTGTTTATTCCTTTGGCATCTTTTTTCTCTACTCATTTTCCCCTTCCTTGCTTCATTTTGTTGTAGTGGGTCAAAAGGGTCTTTTGGGGACACCAAAATACCAAGTGGGTGTGGGTCCTATACTCCTATTGAAGAACCACAATCATCATGGCTACCATGAAATCAACTACTATTTCACCATTATTCAGGGCTCTCTTGCTACCTAGCTAGCTACATATTGGATTGGACTACTATTCATCTCTAAATCAATTTTGTTTTGTTTTTAACATTCAAGTATTCATATGGTGTCCGAAATCATCAATTATATCATATTACACTCAGATTAATTCTCATTCAATAAAAAAAAAACTATAAAAAAAGGCAAAACTCTTTCTACCGAGTTTTAACACGATTACATAGTCTGAAAATTAAACTTTTAACCTCAAGTTAAAATGGAACAACTCGATTCTACCAACTAATAGTTTGATTCTTAGATCTCAATCAAATTGGTGGGATCGGAGCGGGCAAAATTTAATTTGATTTAGTTAAAAATTATTTTTAAATTGCTTGATCCTCAAGATATTGAATGATCGATGAAAAGCTAATTCAAATTCAATTTAGATTCTAAATTAGTGATGAGAAGGAATATATATACATACAAAAATGGATAGTGAAGAATGGATTATGAAGGTCATGAATTGCAACCACTAGGTGGTTGATGTTTGTTTTTAAAGAAAAAAGAAGTGGTGATGACAATTAATGGGATAGGGAGTATATAAGATTTTATGAAAAGCTTGACAATTACAAAAGTGGTGACAATGCCCATTTGGGGGAGGTGTTTATGCTTACTTGATGCTCATTTTTTCATGTGTTGTTTTATATTCTTCTTTATCTTTATCTTTTAATATTCTTTTTATTTCCAATACCCATAATATAACATCTTCCAACTTTTTTTATTTGGTAACTCACAAATACATCAACTCTAATAAATGGTTACCTGATTTTCTATTTGTCTTTTAGGGTATGTTTAAGAGTAGAGCGGTTGTGACCGGCCTCTATAAATTGTTCCTATAAAATACACTAAAAAAATTCTTACTCTATAAATTGTTCCTATAAAATACACTACACAAATTCTTACTTTTGGTGACAATCAAAATTAAATCATCGCTATGAGTTGGGCTTGGAAACAATGACTATTGAGCTGACACAGATAAAAACCCAATAATGATGAAAATATTGGCTTTAATGCTTTTAGTGACAGTTTTTTTCGTGACAAACCAGCTTCAGTCGTGCTCATAAGACTTTTTTTTAAAAATAAAAAAAACCAATTATTGACTTTTCGCGATAGGATAGGGGTTTGAGCGACTAGATTGGCTATCGTGGAAAATAAAATTTCTTGTAATGATATTTCGATGTTAAAAACTAAGGTTTAAAAAGTCTCCCGTATTATCCGACTTGTATTGATTTATCTCTTAAATTTTTATACGTTTCAATTTAGTGCGAAAATCTTTTATTCATTTCAATTATGTCCAAAGTATACCTATATTTGTTCTAATTTGGTACTTCAATAATGATGCACATGTTTTCGATGGTCAACGAAGCGCTCTAAGATGTTGTTTGTCATCTTGTTCAAATGTTAATGAATTTTTTTAACCGTAAAATTTTTCAAGTCTCAATATTTCTCTTCTATGTCAATATCTCATGTTAAGGTACGTCGGACGTGATATCTTGTGACCTGCGACTTGTGAGGCAACACACTAAAGAATGGGGACCCCATAGGTGTTCTCAGGACCCCGGCTCAGACTTAAGAATGGGATCTCGACATAATACACAAATTCTCTAGAGAGCGTTTTAGAGAGAAAAAAGTTAGAAAGAGAAAGAAATTTATGAAAATAAAGATCCCCTTCTCTTACCAAAAGAGAGGTATATATAGTATCCACTAATATTCACCACGTGTTGATGCGTGATTGGTGATGGCAACATAGAGACCACTTCGTGCTCACTATTCTGAGTAGAATGTATGAGTCATTTATATTGGCGACACAAGCCTTGCGGGTCTATTTCGTCCATTATCCTAAAATGCGTCCTCACCAAGCTTATTGAGGAGTAGTTTTTCAAGTAAAGACATGATGAGTGTATGACTAGTTGGGAAATCAAATCACGTGATCTATCGACAACATGACTCTTTAGGAAGAGGGTGGACACCTAATCACATTGTATTTTATCAACAAAAAAAAAATAACCACATTGTATCGATTTAATGTAGATGGTGTTCTAAGTAGTCTTGCGGATACATGTAACATTTTAGTAGATTTATAAGATATGCTTGGGCTAAGTTTGTGTCGTGTGGTGCGTTATGATCATGAATTGTTGAGGATTGCTCACGAAGACGTCGGTCTTTGAGAGGGAACGAGATGAGAAATGACTACTAGCTCCATAGTTTGAAAGTTTGTCATGATGAACATATAGAGGGGATGAACCGAATTGATCGCAATCTTTGCATACGGTGAGACACGATTGAAGAATGCATTATCGAGAAGCTCCAGGGATGGTCCTCCCGATATCGACGTCCCCCATTTCTAGAAGACGGTCATTGGACCTATGTTTATTATTCAAACTCATAATTTAATAAATATTTTTAATTTAATGAAAATTATATTAATTTTTTATAATGAGTTTTCCTTGGATCACTGTCGCAAAATTTTAAAAGATTAGTGGGATGAAATTGCGACAGACTTCGATCGTCGCATAGTCTAAAATTCGTTGCGAATAGAGTAAATTCTTGTAGTAAGATAGTCAAAATGGCCCAGTTGACCAGGATTAAGACTCCCTTTTAAATCAAAACTCTTTATCAGAGAGAACTGTATTAAGGCTACCTTCTGCGATCATCAGAAAGATCGCAAAACCGCTACTCCCTCCCCATACAGCTTTGGCGCCAGTTCACTCCACTTCTAGGCGAACTACTGCGGGACTCCGGCAAACGCCACAGCATTCGGAGCACTACCCGTTATCGGCTGTTGTCAACCGAAACAGCTCAGTTCCATCACCAATCCTCTCGGGTGAGGCATTGTGGGACATTTGCTAGCGCCTGGGAGCAAGGGCACGAACATCTGAATCGGCTTGCATTGAACGACTTCAGACACTTGAAGCCGAACCAAAAATTTGCTAGTAACTGCGCGTTGCACCACCTCTCGGGATGTGTTTGCTAACATGGAACATCAGAGGAGCTTTGACGCAACACAAGAGGGATCATCTACGATCCCTTATTCGGAAGTTGCATCCTAGTGTGGTTTTTATTCAGGAAACAAAGCTTCAGTCTATTACAAATTTTTCAACATCAAATTTACGGCAACTTAGCTCTCTTCAGTTTTGTTACTCGCCTTCGATTGGTAGGTCAGGCGGGGTTCTTACTCTTTGGGATCCGACTTTTTTCTCTATGATGTCGACTTTTACTGAACAGAACTTTATTGGTATTATCGGTTTCTGGTTAGTATTTAATTGTTTATGCCTCCTAATAAATGTTTACGCCCCCACCTCGGACCCCGACAAACAATCTTTATGGGATAAAATTTTTTCGGTCGTAGAAGAATCACAACTTCCATGTATGATAGCTGGTGATTTCAACTCGATTCGGGTTTTATCAGAACAATATAGTGGAATGGGTTCTGCAACGTCTATCTCAGCTTCCAATGACTTTATCGATAGGTGCTGTCTTTTTTATTTACCTTTGCATGGTAAGAAGTACACTTGGTATGAACCAAGTTCTACTACTAGTCGTATAGATCGCATATTGGTCTCTTCTACTTATCCGGCTTCGCTCAAAATTTTTGTCCAGACGGGACTCTCTCGCTGGTGTTCTGATCATTGTCCAATAAGGTTATCTATTGGGGCGGTAAACTGGGGAGCCAAGTCTTTTAAATTCATGAACTGTTGGGCTTCACACGTAACTTTTCATGGCTTGGTTCGGCTAGCTTGGGAATCTTACTCGGTGGAGGGTCAACCATGATTTAGACTTTGGCAAAAATTGCATTGGTTAAAGCAGTAACTCAAAGTATGGAATATCGAGATTTATGGGCACCTCGACAATGCAGTCTAGTCTTTAGAAAAATCCATTGATGAATTCGATTTATTGGCCGAGGGGGGCTCTCTTTCCGCTTCGAAAATACAGCGTAAGGCGCTGCTGATTGCAGACTTATAGCGTAAGGCTCGGCTTACTAATTTGGACTCGCAGGATCGAATTCTTTTTTAGGGGTTGCAGTTTCGAAACCTCACTCCAGCGGCTAGGGACGATTTGGAGCGACCAACGACACTTGAGGAGCTTCAGTCAGTTGTGTTTGGTTTTGATGGTTCGCGTGCCCCCGAACCAGATGGATTCAGTTCATTCTTTCATCAAACATGTTGGGACACAATACAAGCCGATGTTCTTTCTTTTGTTCAAGACTATTTTTTATTTGGGAAGACCATGTAAGGGTTTGGCTTCTGCTTTTTTGGCTCTAATCCCGAAAGTGGCCTTGCAGCAGAGATTCATTGATTACAGGCCAATTAGCTTGGTCACGGCTCCTTATAAAATTGTGACCAAGTTGTTAGCAAACCAATTCAAACACTATGTTAGCGATCATTCACAAAGTGCTTTTATAAAAGATATGCAATTACTTGACAGTGTGCTTATAGCGGGCAAAATTATACACTTGGCGCGTTAAAAAAATGTCCCTTCCATTGTGCTAAAATTGAATTTTCAACAGGCGTTTGACAGGCTGGATTGGGAGTTTATTGAGTTTTGCTTGGCTTCAATAGGGTTTGGCCGAAAATTCAGATTTTGGATTCGGGTTTGTCTGCATTCTTCAATCTCAGTATTGATAAATGGTTTTCCTTCTCGAGAATTTTGGATCTCACAAGGGGTTAAGCAAGGTTGTCCGCTTTTGCAATACCATTTTATCATTGTTGCTGAGGCATTACACTTACTCATAGCACAAGCCGAGACTCAAGGGCTGTTCAGTATGGTTCGGATCGGGAACACCACCATTTCGCATTTACAGTTTGCAGATGATCCTGTATTTTTCATAGAGAATCTGGATTCAACAAACTCAATCACTAATATTAAATGTGTTCTGCGCAGTTTCGAGATGGCTTCGGGTCTGACTATCAATTTCACCAAGTCAAGGGTGATTGGTATTTCATTACCTCATGATCGAGTCACGAATTTAGCTTGGATTCTCGGCTGCCAGGTAGCCTTTTTCTGTAAAGGACCATCTCAACTAAAAGCTTAAGCTGATAGTTGAAGGCTCAATAATAGTTTTATACTCTAACACGCCCCCTCACGTGCAAGCCCATTTTCTCTTTGCACGTGGCCCATGCACAGGTC
>JAYMSZ010001909.1:0-13109 GCA_036897665.1 Pelargonium citronellum
CCTCCGTCCCAAAATGAGTGTCTTGTTTGTCTAAATTTTTTGTCCCAAAATGAGTGTCTTGTTTCTATTTTTAGGCTACTATATCATTGTTTTTCCCATATTACCCTCATCACTTATGAGTTGCACATGGGGTGCACATGTGGTGTAGGTAGAAAAGTGAGGGTAATATTGAAAACACACTCAATTTTCTTGTAATCCTTAATTTTGGGACGGAGGGAGTATATAAATACTAGGAATAATATGAAAATAAATGATTTTTTATTTGAAACCATGAAAAAAAATGAATTAATTATAAGATTTAGTTGCGTATCAGACTATCAGTAACTCAATAAAATCAAAAGGCTCCTCCCATCTAAAACCCTAGCCGAGCTCTCCTCCTCGCCGCCTACGCATCGCCGACCAGTCGTCGCCGGCGTACCTCGCCTCGCCGTCCAGAATCGCCGGTAAGGAGACATTATCTTTCTCACAATGTTTCCCTATCTCTCTCTTTTTCCTTTTTTCACTCTCATTTCTCCATGATTCTCCACTCCAGAGAACGACGGACACAGCAGTGGAAGTTCACCAACGGAGTTTCTTCCGGAATTTTCCGACCGAAATCAGGTGTTTTTCCTTAACGCCAATGTGAAGTGATGGTTAAATTTTTTGGCTTTTGATTTTGCCTAATCAAAATTAACGTAGAATCAAAACTTTTTCCCAATTTTAGGTTAAGTTTGTCTTATTACCAGAGAAATGGATAATTATTTGGCATAGCTACATGTTCTGGGTCTTGATTTGCGACTGTACTGCGTTCTCATTGCTTTATGCCTGTTGATTTTTGCTGTGTTAGTTAGGTTTTTAATTTTGTTTAGAGGATGGAATAGAACAAGTTCATATCTTGACAGCGAGATATTTTTTTTACTCTGTCATTTTGGTTACTTAAGCAGTAAGAAATGTTTGGTGTTGCTTCATGCTTATCATATCTGTGGCTTGGATTGATCCCTTTTATCTAACCGTCGAATTTAGAGGCTAATGATGGATTGTGTTCATTATATCTGAGTGATAAATTTTACATATCTGAATTGAGTTGATGATACATTTTTGCCTTCCTCTTATGTGTAAACAGATGGTTGGTGTAATATTAGATTAATCAACATCAACATGTTCACAGATGAATAATTATAGGAACCCAAATTATAAAACATGGAAATTATATCAAAAAGAATGTTTTTTTACTAATCATATTATTGTATGTATGTTAAGAAATCACTTTTCTTCTTTATATTCCATTTCTAGCTGTCTTTTGATGTCTTAGTGTTGTATTTCTTCTTGCCTCCGAATTAGCAAAAGGCACACTTTTTATGTTCTTGGAGGACACCCGACAAATATAACCCGGCTACTGGGATTATGTGTAGGTTTGTAGTTGAGGACACCCGACAAATTTTTGTGGTATTTTTTGGGTCCAAATGTATTTTACATGCACTTGACATTTTTACTTGTTTGATTTGGATATTGGATGTCAATTCAGTGTGAGAGAAAAATAAATTAAGTAATGAATTTGTCGATGTATGTCTTTTATAGTGTAACAACTTGCACATCATAAGGATGGGTTTCATAATTATTATTCAAAGTTCATGCAATTGCAAACGGGTAGTAGAAAGATTTCATTTGAAATGGATTTTAGTCAAAAAAATTGACTTGGAAAAAGATTATTATTTTAATATATATTTGAGCTTTATGGTGCCAAGCATCCCAATTGGTTAGAAAGATAGAAATTAATTATTAATATATATAATTTTGAAGTAAAAAATAAATATATTGTTAAATTTTTGTTCCAACATAGGCTAGAATGAGCATTTCTTAGTTTGAGATGACGAATAGTTTCCAAGAAAAAAACTAGAGTGTGCTCATCTCATACTATTGGCTTTCCATCTATTCCCCCATTGAGTTGTGGGGGATCGGGAGCGACGAGGAGTGCAGAGCCATTGAGAAATTGTCTAAGGCGAGGTGAGCTTGGCGCCGTAGAGAAATCTCTTATCTCACTACAACGGGATTTTGGCCTTCGGTGCTATAATGAGTTATTTTATCAAGGCAAAACCCCCTTGGGCGAGACCCTAGGGTGTTGCCTAGGGGGAGGCCTCAGGGAGGTGGGATCTGGGCATCTCGCCAAGGCGAGGGTTTGGTGCCCTGCCGAGGAGGATGCTGCTGCATTTAAACTTGGTAGGAAGAGATTTGCCTCCTTTGTGGATTTTTCGGACTCGATCCGTATTAAACCAAATGGTTCACACAAAAGAAATACAAGTTTTAAAGAGTAACATTAAATAGGTTATGGTCAATGCGTTTTTTTTAAAAAAATATTTTCTCATAACATATAATAATTATGTTAAAAGTATTAAGGTAAAAGTTGACCTTTTTTTTTCATTCTGGTATACAAAAATATTTATAGCAAAAATTAGAATGAGTTTTCTACTTAAAATAAATATTTCTTCTGGTTCGGTACCAATTGCAGTGCATGACTATTCTGGCCAGAAAGACATTCTGGCAGGAATGTACATACCATTTCTGCATTCCAAATACAGCCACTGCCTCAAAACTCAAAAGCAAAGATAACTCTTTTAATAGTCATCTCTTCTTTTCACCCCCCTCTTCTTGAACAATCACTTATTTTCATCTTCATCTTTCCCATCTGCTCACAAAGTCGCTGGAGAAGAATGTTCAAGCAACGCCTGATTAGGTGATAGTCATGTAATTTTTTTTTTTGGAACACCCAAAATGACTTTAGCGATTTGTGGTAACTATTGTATGAAATTAAGGAAACTGTTTTTGTGTTAGTATTAATACTTTTTAGAGAACTTTTCTAGTTTGAGGAAGCTATTGAGGATTCCTCATTTGTGACTTAGTTGTTCAACAATTAGTGAATGTTTTCAGCATTTACTTTATTGAAGTTTATTTGGCATATAGCTATATTTTATTTTGTTTGAGGAGTTAGACGATGGTTCTTGCTTTGTGTTAATAGGTGGAATCTTGCTGTAATTAGTTCGTATGTTAATTATTTTGTGGTAGATCAGTAATGCTTGCAACATTGCATTGTGGTTGTGTGACAGTAATTGAAATAAATGTGGAATTCATTATATTTATGGATAATCCCATAGAAAAATTTGTGTTTATAACTTTTCTTTTAGGGTTGTGATAGAAATTTTGGGGTTTTGATCTTAAATGGATTCGAGATTGTGACTATGTAACAGTAGTAGAGCGATAGGGCCCTTTTACAATATAACTATAATAGATAAGTAGAATATATTCTCTTACTTTGATTCTCGTTCCTACTTTCTTTTAATTTGTGACCGAGGGCCATTTTGACTACTATTTTTTATTTTGGATAGTCTATCTTGCAAAGACTAAATTTTATATATTTGAAGGTATTTTTTGTGTGTAAGATAGTATATTGTTCGAAAGTTATTTTGTTTTATGGTATATGGAAGTGATCTATTAATTGTGAAATCCCTGCTTTAGTCCCTTTATATGATGGGTTGGTCTCCCACCTTTCCAAATATGAGTTAGATCAATGTTTCATGCTATAGTACTATCTGTTTTTAAGAAAACTGTATCTGGTTGTGGCCTTGTATGTGTGTGCAGATACATGTTCATATGATTTACATTTTGCATTGCTGCTTTGGGTGTGAATTAGGTCTTTGAAATTGTTTAGAATTTTTTATGGTCATGGGATTTAAAATGGGCTGAAATTGGGCTAAAGTGCTTTGTCACTTCTTTTGTGGTAGAACCATTTTTATGTACGCTCAATAAAAATAACATTTATACGCGTGCAGTTGAAATGCAAGGTGCTATTCAAACACTTTTATCACATGGAAAGATCATAAAGAATGCAGCTCTGCAGCACATTCATGTGGGGAATGCATACATGATGCGGCCTGCACTGTTTTCACAATTTGAGTCGTTCTCATCTGTCCGCAGACCAAAGCGTGGGAATCCAGATGTCCTGAAAACCAAAGGTAAATGTGCTGATAGAAAATAAATGTGATTATATATCTTCATATGAGCTAGAAAATATTAGAAATATTGCTCAACTGATCTAAAAAATAGTAATATTGATCTATGATTGAAGATCTGTTATCTATTCTATTGTCCTAGAATACTAGTACGTGAATGGAAAATGTGATTTTTTATCTCCTCTTTATCGTTTAAATGTTTACTAAGAAGTGGTTTTTGTATGGCAGATGGGAGAACACTTAAACAATTCACATTTTTTAAACCAAAAACTGGAGGTAGGAATAAATCAGGGCGTATTACAGCTTTTCACCGAGGCGGTGGTGCAAAGAGATTGAAACGAGTTGTTGATTTGAAACGAAAAATTCCGTCTATGGGTGTAGTGGAGCGGATAGAATATGATCCTAATCGTTCTTCTCGACTTGCTCTGGTACGATGGGTTGAAGGGGTCCACCCGAGGAAAGAGAAAATAGTGGAGAAGTTCACTCCGCCGGATACGATCCATGAGCCTCTTCCAACCACCATCCGCGGTCAATTTCCTTTGTCAACCTTACCCAGGATGGTGGAAAGCAGAAGGTTCGCATGCCCTCTTCCAAAGCAGAGGGATGATGTAGTGGTTGTTGGCCTTCCAGCCGGAATATCTCTTCCGTCAAAGAGTTCCTTTGCTAATGAGGGTGCCGGAAGCAAATTGACTTCTGTAAGGGACGTATTCTTGTCTGCCTTCACTTCAAAACCCAAACACGATGCTTCAAAGGCCAACCGTAAGGCTTCAAAGTCCAACCGCAAGGCTTTAAAGCCCAACGTTGAGACTGCATCCCCTTTTTTGGTTAGATCTCCTGTTCTTCCAAGGATAGCAGTAGCTGGAGCAAGGCCCAACGTCTTTGCTACACTGACTAGAAATGAAGCGAAGGACACTTTCTCTCTTTCTGAGGTTCAACAATGGAACAAAGATAGTGCTTTTTGGGCTGCCAGGTTGAGACGTAAAGAAGCAATTCCATGGAACTCGTTAAGTAGACAAGAGATAGGAATTGGCGGACTTGACAAGCATACTAAATCGGAGCCAAACATAGTCTAAAGGTAATTCCACTGATTTGCCTAGTTTGTTAGTCAGTCCCCGTAATTATATTGATTAGTTAATTGCATAGCTTGAATAGTGTTTCCACATGCTGCCTGATAATTGTTTTTTTATTCACATCATTTTGTGATATAACTTTTTTCCATTTGAGGAACCATTGGCTTTAGAGACTTAACTCGTTTTAAGCTTGAACAACATTAGTGAATATTTGATCTTGAACAACTTTAGCTTAAAGAAAAACCTCATTCGTACATCAGTGTTTGTCTGCAGAGAAAATTTCCTGTTTGGCTTCAAAAATATTTCTTAGGGTCCAGAATAGCGCACAATCTGGAGATCTCAGCTGGATGGAAAATGAGACAAGTACTCCACATTGCTTGAATCAAACATCATCCTGCATAGTTTCATATGAAACCGTTCATGTTGAACATGAATGGTTAAGTTCAGATTGGGAAACCAAGAACATTGAACTTTCCATTGTTTTAATTTTTTATTGTGAGGATGCTCTTCTTGCATTGCAGTTTTTGTAGTTTTTTTTCTTCTGATGGACGTGAATCTTCCTTTGAATTTCAGATTAGTGGAAAACGAGGAAGTGACCATTCTGCGCCAAACATTTTGGAAAAGTGCACATTGTAGAGCAAAATGTCAGGCTGCTCAGAGTAATGATCTTTTTACAGTTTAATGATGTTATGAGCAGATAATGATTAAAAAAGACTCAATAATAACCATCCTATGGTCGGATAGTTTAGACTTTTATGCTTCGTGAGCGCCTTTGATAGTACATTTGTTTGCTCTCGCACTTGAAATCAGTAACAATTTGGTTGTTTTAAGGGGTTTGGTTTGTGCTTGCTTTATGTATGTAGTTATGTGAAATCTTCATGCTTTTTGTAATGTTATATTAATTTTACAGTGAAGTCAATGTTCACTACTCAAAGTAATCAAATAATAATTGGGTAATTACAAATAACACCTTCAAGTATTGCTCACAATGAAATTACATTTTTATTTCTAATTTTGTTCTCAGCTTTCAGTGTGAACCGTTAATTAGTTGTGCAAGATGAAAACTATAAAAGAGAGCCAAAAAAATACAAGTTCAAGCTCAAACCTTTAAAATCCAATCTAAATATATTTTTTTTACATTTTATGGAAGTTTTTAGAAATGTAGAAAATAATTCATAGTTCCTTGGAATTAGTAGAATATTGTAGATGAACAATTTTAGCCGTAGATTGTAATATTGTATTTTAAATTCTAGCCATTAATTTCGTAAATCTTCTAGTATTAATAGGTGAGAGTTTCATCTCTTGTGTGAAAAGGCCGACTTACGTTAGCACTAGAGAAAACATTTATGCCTAACTACATAAGACACGTGTACTTTTACATGTAATTTTTGTTGATTATGTGAATATATATATTGTTGGTTTTAAGTTTTAACTATTTCACTCAATTTGTCGTTGTTTGAGATGGAATGATATAAGGTTGAGGAGTTAGGGAGGGGTAAATATGAAAATTGATTATAAATCCTATTGCATTCTACTAAATTTGATTTCAATTCCAATTTTAAAAAAATAAAAGTGATTTCGTTCAAAGTCTCCCAAGGCTAGTTGTCGCAAAAATTATATTGTTATTTAAACAAGTTCGATACACCGATCACGTGGAGAGGCACTACAACGAGTGCCACTCTAGGAGGCGACAAAGGAAATTGAAGAAAAATGGCTAGAAATTAATTACCAATAATAAATAAAACATAATTTCACTTACTATATATTTATCTTTTCACTCATTTTTAATAACAATATTAAATTTGTCTCAAAAGATTCTTTTATTTCTTACCAATCCAACATCGCCAATTGATCTTGATAAAATGGATCATTAACTAAAACTATAAAAAGATATTTTTTTATAAGCAAATAATACTTTTATTATACAAATAAAGAACTCGAGAAGGGAAATAAAAGAACCGAATTAACCCAAAACAGGAAGAAAAAAAAAAGGTCTTTACACCAAAAATCAAAAGAAGACGAGGCAAAAACAACATCCGCGCAAAAGAAAAGAGAGTAACTAAAACTTGTAATTTTTAAACGTTGTCCTCGATGCTAGCTTATTTGCTTTGATAAAACTAGGCGTTCTGAGCTAACCAAATGTGCCACAAAATCACTAGACAAAGGGAGTCCCACAACTTCTGACTCGAAGCACCACCGGAGAAGAAAGAGGGCAACATATCCAAGATACTATAACAGTTGGTTGGGAACACTGAACAAACCAACGACCTCTGGAGGATGCGAGACCAGATCCGAGAAGCCCAATGACAATGAATAAGTAAAAGGCAATAATCCTCTAAACTAAAGTCACTCAATTTGCAAACATAAATGCATTCCATGATGTTGCCAAATCCTACGACAGTAAAAAATACATAAGGTCTAAAGTTTGTTTTTCTGTACGAAAACCATAGCCGACCTAAGATTCCCAACAAGAGACTAAAGACGATGTATCTTATAGAGTGCCAAACAATCCCAAATGCTCTAATAAAGAAGACCCATGCATGGATTGATGCACAATATGTGAAGATTAAGTTTGAGAAGGACTGATCTCGACTTTTCGAAACCGCTCGATAACCTCTGATTTGAGACCTTGGGCTCGTGCACCCAAATCTTTGCAGATGTCTCAAAGAATTGTGGCCGATTTCATTGGAAAAGAGTCACCTAGGTCTGCATGGTTTGCTAGCTTGGGGCGGCTAAGCATACGTTTCAGAGGGGGAAGAGCAATTGAAGTCAACCTAAGACGAAGTGTATTGATATGCAATGAAAGGTTGCATGGCAATGGATTTTCCGAGATGGTTGCCTCCGGTTATGTAGAAATATCAACATTGTTGTCAGCCAAAAGAGTAGGAGCACCATTACCTTTAGGGTTTAGATTAAGTGAGTTTTCGACTTTGAGCGAAACTTCCTTTGAGGTGAAGGAAAATAAACTCGTATGAATCAGAAACTGCGCCTAGTCGAGATATTCCACAGTGGATCATAAACTCATGGCATTGCATATTATCCTTAAAAAACATAGATTTTATTTATTTATCAGCAAGCATAACAACCGAGATTCAAACTTAAGATTTTAAGAGAAACAAGCGTCTAAACCACTAGCTCCGGCGAAAGTTGTTATAAAAAAATTTGTTGACATGAATATTTTGTCACTAAAACTTCCAAAAATTTCCAGACATAATCTTGGATCCCAACAAATATTCAGAATTGTACTCAAATTTAATTTTTTAATAACCATTCATTGAATCATAAAAAAAATCTCAAAAGAAACTAAGGTTTTGTTTAATAACATTTATCTACCTGCGTAAGGAGATATCACATCCTCTAATATTTTGTGAATTAAAAAGGACAGGTTCACATGTAAAAAAAATGATAATGTGATGTATTGTGACTTGTTGTAAATAGTTAAGAGAGTAAAATTATAAAAATTAAATGTTAACAAGAGGCAAAACAAAACACAATTATTATTGATTAAGAGCTAAACTAAACAAAAAGTGCGAAACCAAACTATTTAACTCTAAAAGAATATTATGAAATATATTTATATATGGATCTCAAAAAATAAATAATGAAATATATATAATTTTTTATTTTGTTGAATTTAAACATATTTTAATCTGAAAATCATTATTATTTGTTTTCTATAACTAATAGTAGTAAACGGAAATACAGTGCTCCAATTCGACAAGAAACAGGAAATCACCAAAAAAAAAAAATGGAATAATTACCATTACTTACACCTATAAAAGCACTATTTAATTACTCTCTAGTTTCTATTATTATTTCTTGTCTCCAATTCCACAACACGGATTTTTCTTTGCTTCTCTTTTCACAGGTATTTTTCATAATCTTTTCTTTTAATACTTCTATATGAATCCATTCATGCATACAATTGTTTTCCATAATTGCTAGACAATATTGAAGTCATGAGTGTCCTGAAAATAAGATATAGTATACATAGACATTGACGGTGTATTAGCCACGTGCGTAGCGATAATGAGCTTGCACGTGTTGTTCTTTACAAAAAAAAAAGTGTATTATTACAAAATTGTTTTTGCTAAATCAAACCATAAAATCATATTCTGGGGAGAGCGTTTGTGCTCGATTTCCGCTCAACATGCCCCTGGGGAGAATGATGAGTTTTAATTATGACATACCCTTAAATGAGGATTAGTCTGTGTGTGGTAAAACGGTTTAATGTAGCCTACCGTGAGTTTGCGAGCCCGCTTAGGAAACTCATGGTTTAGACCAAAAAAAACATATAGTTTTAATTTTAATTTTAAGTTTTATTATTGTCGTTTTTATATTGTTTTTTTTTCTTCTTTCAGCCATGGTTCATTGGTGCAACCTTCCTTTTGATTTGGTAAATAAAATTGAAGAACACATTGTGTCATACGTTGACCAAATTAGATTCAGATGTGTTTGTGTGTCATGGCAATTACCATGGCCAAAACAGTTTAGACAACCTCAACTACCTTGGTTGTTATTGCCTTATAGTGCCAAACATAGCAGCTCTCTAAGTGTGGTTTTTTCAACCCGAGGGACAAGAAGATTTATGAACGTGATTTACCTGAGCTTGGTGAAAAGGTTTTTAAAGGAACATACGACGGTTGGGTTGTTATTGTTGAAGAGGACGCGTCGATATACGTTGTGAATCCATTCTCGAGAGCTCGGGTTGAGCTTCCCCCGAGGACAAAATTTCCAGATGTGTGATCAAATATCGCCCTCATCAGCTTGACAATCAGTTTCATTTAAGGCAATCGATTAATCAAACTGTGTGTTTAGATTCGACTCATGTGAGGAATTATATGCTTACAAAAATTGTGTTATCTGCGAGTCCAAATTCTACTGATTTTGTAGCCGTGGCTTTGTATGGCGTGCAAACGCAATTGGCCTATTGCAGATACGGAGATAAGAAGTGGCACGTTTTGAGCTCACCCGAGTTTGATTATGAAGATGTCATATTTTACGAGTGGAAATTATATGTTATATGCATTTCGGGTCAATTGTTGGTATGGGACAATATTTATTCTTTTCCGTGTTTGAGATTGCTTGTGCCACGCCATCCAACTACGATGGAAGCTGGATATCGTTTGGTACATTCTCATATGGGACTGATGATGATGTTTCGACATGAAAAAATTAAAATTCTTGGACAAGAGCCTGAAGAAAAATTCTTGGGCAAAACTCGGGCTTTTAAAAATATTTACAAGTTTGATATGAGTGCCTCGAGATGGATTCATGTGAATGACATAGGAGGTGACATTTTCTTTATGGGATTAGGTGCGCAGATGAGGGTTTCTTCGCGTGAATTTTCTGAATTCAAAGGAAACACCATCTATTTTTCCGGAGAAAACTTGGATTTTAATTGCGAAGGAGTTAAAGGTTGTTTCGATGAAGGTATTTGTGATTTGAACAATAGAAAGATTAACTCCTTGGGACGTACATATGATCCTCATTTGATTTGGCCATCACCTATTTGGGTTATGCCGTATCCGTGTTAGTTGAATATGTTACTAGTAGTTATATTAGTTGATGTTTATTTGTGTTAGTACTCATAGAGTATATCTTAATTGTATAGATTCAATCGTATTTCCTATTTCGGATAAGAGTAGATTAACATATTTATCTCTAAATAAAGCGCCACATATTATAACAATTATAAGCTCGAAAGTTGTGAATAAGATTTTTCTCTTTTCTCTAATTCTCTAGTCTCTTAATCTTTTATATTATTTTTCTTAGCTCAATCTCTTATATTATTTAGTTATTGGTTCTATCAATTTCATCACAGATTATTGAGTTTTCATAATTATACGGACTTCTTTTAGTTTCGTTTTTAAATCCTTAGTTCTTCCTCTACAAAGGAATGATGAGTGTGGAGTTAAATTATTTATTAGTTATATATTTCTAGAAATTGCGTGGGAGTAGTTGAGTTATCTACTAGTTTAGAAATTATAAAATCAAATTAAATATTTTATTACTCCTTTTATTTTTTTAAATCCAATTTTTTACTCCTTTTGATTATTAAAAAAAATACTAATATTTAATTTAGGAATTCTAATGCATTTTAATAAAATTTGAATTTGGGTATGAGATTTAAATCCTTTTTAAAATTATAGAAAGTGAAAAGCCCGAACCACTTAATATGGGCTCTTCGGCCCATGTAGTCCAAACAAGGGTTCCATTGGAATACAAGATTAATACGACATGTCGGTTCATATCCAACAATGACCGTGTCTAATTCTTTTTAGTCCGAGAGACCCTTTGGGGCGGGTTGGAGAGCTAACTATCGGTCCGGGTTGTTGAACCATAACTCGATCTTAAGATAGTTTTGTATTGATCGGGTGAGAGATGGGGCGGGCCACTATTGGGAGGTGGCAGGCGTGCATGAAATGAGGTGGCACATTCGAGATTAGAGGAGAACACTGGAGAGATTTCAGTGCATTTTGTTTGTTAGTTCTTAAAGTCATTAGAAAGTGCAAAACTTATATTTGTTTAGAAGATGATATGTAAAAATGGTTCATTCTGAATTATTCATATGTTATTCCTCTTGAAATCTATTATGAGTTCTTGAGCTTTATAGAGGTTTTGTGAATCAATGTAAACAAGAGGGGAGAATAACAATGTCTTTGGTCTTGTCGCATATGATATTATTGCTCAAATTGAGTTATTCGAATTCAATGAGTTTTATTTTGTTAGTAGATTTGTGGATCAGGTGGGTAGCACTTTGAATAAGTCATCATACTTGATCCGTTGGATGGGACTGCAAGTTCGGGATATAATTTCGAGTCATCACCTCTCACTTAACTAACATTTTATTTCCAGTCAGTTCAACCAAAATGACGCCGTATGAGCCAAACAAAAGCAAAATAAAATTAACAAAACTAAGTTGTTTCATATGACCATAAGATGTAAATGATCTTCTTCATTCATCTTGTTGGGTTTTGACTAACCACATATGCAATTAAGACAACCACATCATACCCCGCCTCAAATACATTTCCCTTTGATATATCGACAATGACACATGTATCTTTGTTGCCGACCACATTAAGCTAATTCGGAGTGGTGACATGAATTTTTTGATGATGTGTACAACTAATGTGCTAAATTTATGCCACGGGTCATTAATCTTTCAATGATCAGATGGATTTCAATTAAAAGTACAAAGAAGACAAAACTATTTGAGAAAAAAAACTCTCAACTAATAAATCATGACTAGTTAAATAATGACACATTAACGATTTACACTTATACCCACTTCAATAAATTTCAGAGCGAAGCGCCTTGCATGGATCCATTCTATTTTTTGATTGGTATTCTCAACCAATTTATATTGGTTGAGGTTTTTGATACTCTCATTCGAAATTACAATTTTAAAATAAATAATAACTTCTTAACCAAATCAAATAAAATAACTTTGTGGTTTTCATATATGTTAAAAGTTTGAAGAGACTAATAAATAAGTATGTCAAAATATCCTTTCAAAAATAAAGGTATGTCAAAATATGGTCAAAACAGAAAATTATGTATATCAAAATTGAAAATACCCATAGGAATGTGACTCGACTAATCATCACGAAACATTTGAGTTGGTTATAATAATCAAAACATTAGAGTACAAATTGGGTTAGTAGAAATAGTTGAAATACAAAAACTCATCTTCTCAGCCATTGCGTTCACAATTCTTTTAAAATGAGTTTTATATTTGCTTTTTCTATTTATAATAAATTAGTTTGTATCATCTCACCTTCTTAATTATTGTGCTCATGAATCATGATGATATAATAAAATATGTATAACACTATATTTTTCTTTTTCTTTTTTCTGTCTTCTCGAAACAGTTGACTTATTATGTAAGATTAACAATTGGGGACTATATGAAAAATAGTTCATAAAGTCTCGGTGTTTAGAGGGTGTTTGTCTAAATTTATAAGTTGGTTAAACGAGGTTATGAGCACTAAAATAGCTCTTTTTTTGAGTTACCTGTTTGGTAAATTTAAAAGTGCTTATAAATTGTGCT
>JAYMSZ010001910.1:0-13109 GCA_036897665.1 Pelargonium citronellum
CGACGCAATGAGATTTGAACCCCCGACCTCCTACGTGAAGATGTGTATCTTGACCATTGTAGAATTGTAAATAATTTTTAATTATTAAATTTGTCAAAAATACTCGTGCATTGCACGGGTGTATAAACTAGTATTTACAATTAGGTTCAACTTAATTATTGTAACCACCAAGCGTGTGGGTCAACTGGTAAGAGGTTGTTTCAGCTTAACATGAGGTCTCGAGTTCGAGTATCAAGGAATGCAGCTGCGTTAAAACTTGGTAGGGAGAGCTTTGCCGCCCTTGTGGTCTTACCCAGCTCGAATGAGGATTAATTTGAGTGTGATAAAACGGTTTAAAAGAGTCAACCGCGAGTTTGCAGGCCGATTAAGAACCTCATGGCTTAGGAAAAAAAAACTTAATTACTGTTTATATGACTTTTAAATTTTGAGTAAATATGAGCAATAAATTTGAGAGCTGGCATTAAATACGGAGTCACGAGTTATGAGGAGCATGAATTAAAATAGTGTAAGTAGAGAAACAAAGAGTGATATGTACACAAATTAAAGTGTCTTAGGTAGACAGCATAAAATTATGTTTGTGTACACAAAATTATTTAAAGAATAAAAATGAATTGAATCTAATTAAACAAATTTGAATTCAGGATTCACGTCCGAGCAAAACCAGAGTTCTATTTCAGCAAACAACAAAACCTCAAAAAACATTTTGAAACCACACTCAACTCTTCAGAGCCAGAGACTAACCAAGAAGAAGACCTCTCGGAGGGGCGCAACCACTTCTCCAGCGCCTCTCTTCTTCTTCTTCTTCTTCTTCTTCTCTGTGCCTCTCTTCGCAGGTCCTTTTCTCTCGCCGCATGTTTCGCTACCAAAAAAAATATAAAAAAAAAAGCTTTTGCTTGGCCAATACAGATTTTTTGGGGGGGTTAGAATTTAGGGCTTGTGCTGATTTTTTTTGGCTTCTTATTAGGAGTTTGCATTTGAAGCTATTGGTTGATCTGGTTCTAGTTTGTTTGTTTGTTTACTGTTGTTGTTGTGGCTACTATTGTAAAAAGTTGGAAAATTTTAATTATTCTTTGGAACCCTGTTTTGAGTTGAGCATGGATTGAACTTTAGTAGTTCAGTTATAATCATCTCCCAACAGAATATGATTTCTTTTTGTTTTATTGTCTTATAATTTCCTCAAATGTGATTTTTCTGTGAAAATTGTTTTATGCCAAATATGGAATCCGGAGATGACTAAGCATTCTTTGAATCTACCTGTCTCATGTTTGTGTCTCTAATTTGTATTGATCTGCAGATCCACTAGGAGGGTTAGGGAATTCCCAGCTGAGGTTGCTTTCCGGGTACATCTATGCTTTGTATCGTATCCATCACGGTAAGCATCATTGTCAACCTTCAACAACTAGACGCAGGAAGCTTCGTTAGAATTTTGACCTCAAGTGTGTTAAAAAACAAAACAAGTTTTTAAAATGAATTGTCTTTGTTTATAATTGTGCACACACTGGGGGCATAGAGGAGACGGAGAAATCTAGAACATAGAATCCTAGGCTGAGCTTTTTGTTGATATTCTTGGATTGGCTGGGGATCTGGAGATTGGTATGGCTGTTGCCAAGAGTAACAGTGGCCGAGAAACGTTAGCAAGGTGGTGCAATTGTTACAAAGTTGACAGCTTGGTTGAACCCATCTTGGATGCTAACCAGACATCAAATTTGAAAGATAGATATGATCTCAGAGAACAACTGGGTTGGGGACAGTTTGGGGTTATCAGAGCATGCTATGATAAGTTCACAGGAGAGGTGTTGGCTTGCAAATCCATTGCTAAGGATAGACTAGTGACCGAGGATGATGTGCGGAGCATCAAACTTGAGATTGAGATCATGACTAGGTTGTCAGGCCACCCAAATGTTGTAGATCTGAAAGCAGTTTATGAGGAGGAAGACTATGTTCATCTGGTGATGGAGCTTTGTGCTGGTGGGGAGCTTTTCCACCAGTTGGAGAAGCATGGACGGTTCTCTGAAGCTGAGGCCAGGATTCTCTTCAGGCATCTGATGCAGGTGGTTTTGTATTGTCATGAAAATGGGGTTGTCCACAGAGATTTGAAGCCTGAGAACATCCTCCTGGCCACAAAAGCTTCTTCGTCAGCAATTAAATTGGCAGATTTTGGTCTTGCAACATATGTCAATCCTGGTATTATGATATACTGTCCTTTCTTTCCCTTTCCAGATGAAAGAATTCTTTTACTGAATTTGAATTCTTCGTTGTATTAATCGTTTTATATTTATCAATCAGGGCAAAGTTTGCATGGGACTGTTGGGAGTCCATTTTATATAGCTCCTGAGGTATTGGCTGGAGGCTATGATCAGGCTGCTGATGTTTGGAGTGCAGGGGTTATTCTTTATATTCTTCTTAGTACGATGCCGCCATTTTGGGGGAAGACCAAGTCCCGAATATTTGGTGCAGTTAGGGCAGCTGATTTACGATTTCCATCCAATCCTTGGGATCGCGTCACTGAATCTGCGAAAGATTTGATAAGGAGAATGCTATGCACAGACCCCAATCAGAGGCTCACTGCACAGCAGGTTCTAGGTTGGTTTAATTTATAGCCATTGTTTGTTTACTGCAAGTACTTATTGTAGTTTATGTTTCATTAGGTTCGGATGGCCCAGTATACGTTTTTTGTGTGAACAAATTGAATACAGTCAGTCATATATTACCAGTTTAGTAAGTGGTACCTTACAGAAGAAAGTGTTTTAAATGCACTGTACACTGGGTTTTTCAGTAAGTTCGTAGCAAAAAAATACCCCTATTCAGAATGCAGGGGAGGGAGTTCAAAATCAAAGAAAATGCACCTGCACCCATCCTAAACTTAGTTCTATAGATGACGCGAAATCTTCAAAGATCATTTATGATAAGCTTGTTGAGCTGTTCATTTATACCTAGATTTTGCATTTAAAAGGGTCATGTTCGTTACCTGATTTTAGGGATCTATATTTTTTAAAAGCAGCTAACTTAAACGGATCAGTTATTATATATGATTAAATTTTGTGCATTTTTAGAAATAATAAAGCAGTGCATCTTGTTTGGAATTATCCTTTGGAAGTTAATGCCTGCAGGCTGCAACTTTATATACTACCTCAATATTTCTTTATATATAGAACCTTTCTGTTTCCGCAATGAATATCGTATAAGGCATATGTAGGACCTTTCTTCTTTAGTTGACTAGTATTGGTACCCCAAAGTGAGGTTAAAAATAAAAAAATAAAAAAAATAAAAAAAAGTGAGAGGTTTGATATTTTCTGTTCCCAAGGTTTGGAGAGCCAGGTAGAGAGAGTGGACTGCAATCTTTCTTTAAAAGAATTCTCTGGAACTTCTGTTTGATTTTTTTGCTTCTTTATTTTAGATCATTCCTGGATGAATGATGAATCGCTCTTCGATGAACCAAATGAAAGCACGAACCGAAGCTGTGGAGGGTTGGAAGTGGGTGGAGGCTCCTTTAGCTCATTTATGCCCCGTAATCAAGACATCAGCTTTGGCATTGAATCACCTACTATTTCTGATGCCCATTCGTCTGCATTGACGTCCAAATCATCATTTTCGTCTTTCTTGGTAGAACCGTCCAACACACCTTGCTTTGCATCTGGTGTGTTTGCTTTCCATAGTGGCAGTTCTTCTGATCCCATGGAGTTCTCTTCCACTATTCCATCTATGCCAAGCTTCTCGTTTTTCAGCCCTGATGCAGCAGTTGAACAAGGAGGTTGTGCATTAGAATTCTCGACCAATATATCCATAATAGATGCAATTCACGGAGGTACATGAGCCTGCATTCTTTTTGTTCTTTTTTGTTCACTTAGGACTTGTCTCAAAAAAAGATACTTCTTTCCATGCAGAGGCGAGCTTGGGGAAGTTACTTGTGCTTCATGAAGCGAGAGAAATAAAAAAGGCAGAAGGAACAAATGGGTCTAGAATCTTCCATGGCAAAAGGAATCAAACTATTGGTCTTGGTGAGCACAAGCAATTTGATCTAGCAGTGACTGAATCGGTCATCCGATGGTCATCATGCACTCATCTTCCTACTTCTCTTAGATCTTCCCTAGTGTGCTGAGTCTGCTGAAAGTGTTCAAGATGGCCACAGCTATAATAGCTTTTAGCTGGATGTGTTGTGCTAGGTTTTCGTATGCTCGGCACCAATATCAGGTTAGCTTAGGATTTGTGCTATGATGAGTGATGTTTCCTTGATTGTTTTAGTAGTTGAAAGACTAGCGATGAGCCGGAAAAAGACATTTTGGCTGTGGCTCTAGTAGGGCCTTTGCCTCTTGTAAATAGTAAGAGTGGTACAATGTATGAAATTCTCCATGTAGGTAGTGTTTTTGGATAATTTGTAGTATCTAATTTGACATCATAGGTAGTGATTTTGGATAAACCAGCTAAGCATGACTAAAAGCTTATGTAAGGTTGCTAATTTGCTATTAGTGAGTCCTTTTGACTCCTCTTTTAACACCATTACTTATAATAAGTGGGTGGGACCTACCTGTATTATGGATGCTCAAAACAGTTGATGATATAAGATTCTTTTGTCTAAGGTCAAGAAGCAGCTCAAGTAGGCAAGTATAGCACCAAATTTTTGTTTGCCAACAAAAGGTTGAAACACAAATGATTTTTGAGCCATCATGATCTTATCCTATACAACTGCTCCACCTCTCTCCAAAATGGAACAATGTCATTGGTCAATGGTTGCTAGGCTGCTGAAGATATATATTTGGTAATTTGAATTCAAGAAGTTGAGAAAGAAAAGTATCCACAACACAGATTATGCAATTGCTGATCTAGAAGACGCTAAAGTGGTTCATGACACAAGGAACCAATTGAAGTGGACCAAATTCTCAATCAGACCAGGTCAGGTCTCATGTTAGAACTTTTGGTCCGGTCCGCTTTTGGCCTAAGTTCGATCAAGACCGGATTCAATTAATAAAATTATTTTAATGCTCTAGAACCAATTTTATACTTAATGATCTGTAGATTGACTGAAGCGCATCCATCTAATTTTCAAGACATTGACACTCTAATCAAGCATAAGCTTTTCTTAAGGAGTTGTAGATTTGTGGCCATCTTGTGTTGTGATAGCCTCCAAAAATAAAAGATAAGATTCAAAGGTCAGTTCTGGTACACACAAATTTGAAAAGCCAAGAGGCTTGTGTTGTGCTTGTGGTTCTTCCAGTTCCATTACAAACTGCATTTCATTCAAAACCCAATTCTTTTTCCTCCAAAATGGGTTGTAAATTAAACCCCACAAACCCTCCAGTTTTATGGACCATCCCAACAAGGTCTAGAGCCAACACTATTGTTACCTTCAGTTCCTCAAACCAAGGACCCATCTCCATCTCCACCACAAAAGCCACAGCCACACCAGTAACTGATGTCTGCTCTGTTAGCTTCAACACTCTGGGAGCTAGCAAACTTGGCATCTCCAGATATCCAGACTTCCAGTACAATGCACAAGGTGGGGCTGGAAAAGGGACTGCTACAAAAATGGCAGACAGTGATTTTAATGATGGTGAAATTATGGTAAGTTTTGACATCACAAGTCTCTATATTCCACCATTGACAAGCGCAACCACTAGGTTCCTGGGTTTGCCATTGCCACCATTTCTAAAGATTGAAGTAGTTCCTGAATTCTTCCAAGGCAGCATCAACCCAGAATCTGGCAAGGTACACTCTGCAATATCACCTTATAATTAAACCAAATTCATAACTGCGCAGATTGTATCGATAGCAACCCATAAGGTAACAAATATAAGAATCTTAGGTCAAAATCATGAATCATCCCTAAAGAAGCATGACATGTCCTTCCCTCTCTACAAAATCCAGTTAAGAAACATCTATATATGAAAATGTCAATAAAATCAATGTTCATTACCTTTTCTCTGTGTACAACATGTTGACATTGTCCAGCCAAGTGGTACAAAAGCATCTATAGCTATAAACTATACAGATGTGAGAGTTCAATGCAAATGTAAATCTAGCTTATAATTATCTGTTCTCTCGATAAAAAACACGCATGCAATGGGAAATAAAAAAAGGTCTAGTAAATAAAGACACTTAACTTCATTCTGGATGCTGCTTTTGTAGGTTGAGCTTGAATTCAAAGCAAAATTTCTGTTTTCTGCCGGAAGTATCTACAAAGCTCCTCCACTGCAAGTGGAAACAGTATTGACGTCGGAGGAGTCAAAAGGAGTAATCAGAAGTGGAAAAGGGCAGAGGCTGGACAAGGAGGGGAAATGCAGGTTGGTTGGGGTGGCCACAGTTCAACCCATCAATGACATATTGATGAACTCTTTCCTCGGCCTTCCTACTGAATGCCTTGCCGACCTAAATGCTGCAATTTCTTTCTCTGCCTCCTAAAATTTCAACTTCTCTATTGCAGTTCACAACAGAAAATAGTCATAACAAGGATATATGTATGCTTCCCTAGTCAGCACTGTCACTTCTTTTTTGTGTACCTCTATATACATCTATAATCATAAGCACATACAACAGAATATTTGTAAGTGTTCAAATATCAGAGAATGAAACAAAGAGAACTCCAGATTTATGACAGTAAATTCATCAGCAAAATCGTACAAGTAGATTTCAACTCTTTATCATCTCTCCCTTGTCAGAACTTAGAACATGCATGAGCATTAACAAAAAGAAAAAAAAAACGCAAGCATATTGATGCGTCATTATCAACGAGTACCTTCAACTAAGTAGGCAAAAGATCCAACAAATAAATTTTAATGGACTGGTGAGGGAGTGAGTAACCACTACAACTATCAATTAACTACCATTACACCCCCACCTCTTGGCATAAGAAAAGAAAGATTTCAGAGCTTTTGAAACTTTTTTTTACTCACCTACTACTCTCCTTTCCAGCTTTCGATCATGCATTGCTTCTAATGTGGTTCAATTCATTACGCCTACTCAGCATTATGTGGAGAGGGAAAAAAAGAGGAGAAATAGAAGTAAATATGAGGGCTGCCTGAACCTATAAACATATGACATTATGAAGTTTATATTGTTCACATGATCACATCATTAGATAATTTTGGAGCATAAGAAGTTTTCAATATCATTCAAATGCCAGCCTCTGAGTGCCAACCAAGGAAGCATATTGACCCTTTCTAGCCAATAACTCTAAGTGCGTCCCCAATTCCACAATCCTTCCATCAGAGCAAACTGCTAATTGATGAGCATTCTGAACTGTGCTCAATCTGTGAGCAATCACCAATGTTGTCCTGCCTTTCATCAGATGGTTCAGAGCATCCTGTACCAAGCGCTCACTGACTGCATCCAGTGCACTGGTGGCCTGCAGCAAAGAACATTAGTTACTATACAGGTGTAAGCTGGGATACAGTCTAATAAAAAGTCTATGTTACCTCATCAAGTATCAGGATTGGTGCATCTTTTAAAAGAGCTCTTGCAATGGCAATTCTCTACAGATAAGAAACAGGAGTTAGTACTAGTGGAATTTCTCTTCTATACACAATCCCAGATACAGATTTATTCTAGTACCTGTCTCTGGCCTCCACTTAGTAGGCCTCCACGCTCACCAACAAGTGTATCATAACCCTATAGATAGAAATAAGCAATTATCAAAAGTAAACAAAAACTAGAAGAAAAGTTGCATGTGTACAATTTACAACACAACAAACCTGGGGAAGTGAAATAATAAAGTCATGGGCATTTGCAGCCTTGGCTGCCTTGATCACATCATCCTTGGACACTTTATCATCTGGAAGCCCATATGCAATATTTTCTCCAAC
Organism: Pelargonium citronellum; assembly: GCA_036897665.1. Lineage (NCBI taxonomy): Eukaryota > Viridiplantae > Streptophyta > Magnoliopsida > Geraniales > Geraniaceae > Pelargonium > Pelargonium citronellum. The sequence continues at coordinate 7,797 of JAYMSZ010001910.1, forward strand.
AGATACAGAAAAAAGAACAGGTTCCTGCATCATGTTATTCACTAGTTATAGGCAAAGGTAACAACTATAGGGCTTAAGCCCACCATCTGTATTAAAAAATAACATGTCAACAAAGAGTAAAGGCTATATGTTCAGATCTAAGAGGAAGTTTTTACTTGGTACCTGTTGAAACATAAGATAGAAATTCTAATATTGATCTTAATATTAATACATAGGAGTAGATATGTTGACTACCAACAATAGCTAAAAAGGAAAGTGAATAACTAAAGATATTGCAATTGGAGAAATCGGGATATTAATGTAATTGATAATCTTAATCAATTATAACATAATTTCCGAATTATCCTCTTACAAAGCCTAAGTGTGCATCATTTCAGGTTGTTTGTTCGACATGGAAACCCAACCATACCGAGCATGGAGAGCATCAACCAAAGATCCAAACTGATCATAGCCTTGAATCAACAAACAAACTGGACCATATTTCTCAATTCTAAATCCAAGCTACCCCAATCTAATACTAATCCACGCAAAGCTACCTAGCAATTATAGGTCACTGCTGTTTTGCTTAGACCTTACGCAAGTTCTTCTCCAGTTTGCCTAGAAATTATATTAATTACAATGCAGAATCATGTCTATGCTGAGAAGACAAGAAAGCTAAAATCCAAAAATATGACAAGTTAGTGCACTAGAGTATATCATGTGTGAAGTCGCGAAGATACAAAAATTTACTTGATTCACTATCGAGACAACCCGTGCCCATTCACTCTTGTCAAATGTACGAACATCTTCTGCACCAACTGTTAAGCGTCCTCTGGTTGGCTGCAAATGTGAGACATTAATTAATCACATCCGCATGATTCTTCACCACCAATAACATGGAAGAGATTTACATTTTAAGAAAAAAGGTTAAAGTAAGGAAAGATATAAAACCTCATAAAAACGTGCCAATAGTTGTACAATAGTACTTTTTCCTGCTCCACTTGGACCCACCAAAGCAGTAATGGTTCCACATTTTAGTGTCAAATTTAGATTCTTCAGAATTTCCACATCAGGTCTCATAGGATAAGAGAAGGTCACATCTGCAAAACAAAACTAGGACATTCATAACTACAACAGAACAAAGGATCCTGACATCCAAAGTTCCTAAGGCGAAATATTTGACATGCCTATCCATAAAAAATAAAAAAAGTAGTCTCTCGTAATTTTTCACACTAAAATCGGTATATCATCTCATAAGGGTGAGTAGCTCCTGTTAGAGGATAAGTATAATTAAGTAGACATGATCAACTAATTACCATGTTAATCAAAATCAAATGTGGAAGATGCTTGTCAGAGTTGATAACAATGCATCTCAAAGAAAAAGTACATATTTAATAAATTGTACCTTCTAAGCAAACATCGCCACACCGAGCTAGGCTACACACATTGCTCACTGATTTCAAAGCTGACATGTAGTGCATATTTGAAGATCGCCTTTTCAAATCAGAACCATTGGCAAAGAGCAATCTATAATCTACATCATGCACTTCTTTTTTCTGCATTTCTCTTTCTAGACCATAAGCAAGGGCTTCATCAATCTCTACCCCAGATATAACCGAGTTAATCCTCTCGACAGCAGCAAGAGACCCACGGAGATCTCCAAATGTATTCACTAAACCTTGAACCTGGAGACTTGTTATATCAGATTGCATACAGAGAATGGAAATTGCTTAACAGTTTGCAAACAGATAAAAGGACTCACAGCGAAGGTTAATGTGAAAGTATATCCTATGAAAGAAGCCACGGTCCCAACGGATAGTTCACCCTGCAAGTGAAATTTTCCAAATTCGTTAGGTGCAACGGGAATTGCATAGTGATCAAGAATTTTAAAATGTTCAAGCTCAGATGTGGACTCAAATTTCATTTAGCAATGATTCTGGCAAGCATCTGACAAATGAACTTGTAATTAAGATGAATGATTGTGAACATAATTCTTGAAGAAATTGGAGATGAGCCATAAAAAATATAACAAAGATCAAATCCAAACATTTTACTATACCAAAATTGAAAAGAGGGGTTGAATGTCCCTCAAAATTGTTATGTTATGGTAATCTGAGCAATACTCAATCAGTACATAAGATGGATCTAGATGTGGCAGAAATAATTTCTTGCTACATGGAACCATGTGTAAAACAATGCCAAAATATAAGAGGAAGTTAGGGAAGGGGGACATAAAAACAATTACAAAGATAAAAACATCACGAGGGAACACTGAATTTGTATCATGTGTAAAACTTGAGAAAGACTAATAATCATGAGTGCAATGAACCAGCAGAAGATTAATCAAGAAAGTACAATGACAACCCTAAATCAAATTAACAAAAGATTTTCAAAATTTGACAAGATAGTTTCTAATTTTTTTAGTGATACAGTTAATAAATATGCCAGACTATATACAAGGACATGGCAAAAAAGGAAGAGTATATCTCAATTACATGCAACCATTCAACAATCAAGAGAGGTTTGAGAGGCTAGTAGCGCTATTGCTTACAGCTTTCACTTTGCTTCCTCCAAGAATATATAAGGCCAATAAAGAAATATAAACAGCAACTCTAGTCAACGACTCATTTATGGATTTGAAAGCCCCAAGCTTTATGCCACTACTCTGATAAGCAAGAACCTGTCAATGTCCACAGAAACTGTTGTTACATGCATAATAGAACTCTCTTATTTTCAAGAAAACAACTACATTGTGCCTAGTATAATTTTACCTGTCTTCCAAACATTAACATTTGACGCTTTTCACCACCAAAAGATCTTACCTGAAAATAGACATTTTTCCAATCTCTAAGTATAGATCAAGATTTAAACATTGCTCACCAGAAAACAGAGAAATGCTGACCTCAAAGAATAATATAATATTTATGTCTTTTGGTAAAAGAAATTATTATTATGGACATTGCCAATTAATAATAAGAAAAGTTAAACAAAAAATAATGGTTCAAAATTTTATGCCGCAGAACATTTTAACAACTTACAGTGCGAATAGCAGAAAATGTTTCTGACACACAATCAGACATTGATGCTTGAGCCAGTCCATGAGATTTAAAGACAAGCACAGTAGATCGCTTGTATATGGCTTCAGATAAAGTATAATAGTCAGCACGAGGAAGTAAAACATGGAACAAAATGTAGCATACCATAAACTTCCAGAATGTGGTAATCATCTTGAGTAGTACACTCATACTGATGTTTTAAGGAAAAGGAAGAGCTATGCATTTTTATATATCAATACATATACAGTCTTAAGATAGTACAAGTTGGAAACTTGAGGATGCAGAAAGAAATACAAGTATGGGATACTTCCAATACTGACAGACCAATAGGATTAATTAAGTGATAAAACCATGAAATACGACAATGATGCATGTATCCGTAATTAAAGCTGTATCAATTTTTCAGCACATATCAGTAAAGTTATCAAAATGCATGCTAGATTGCAAAAAAAGAAAAAAAAAATTGTTAGACATGGCAACAAGTGGCAATAACACTTCTTGTTTATCTGGTTATAACATCTTTAAAATAACAAAAGGAGGGTACATCAACAATGCCAAAGAGAAAATATTTACCAACTGAAATGGATACAGCAAGCATCAACAGACCCAGAATTGGTGCAAGTTGGGGAGATAGAATGAATAATATGCAAATTGTGCCAGTAACCTACAAGAATGAGGAAAACAGATGATTTAATGACCCTGCATTGAAATGAACAGTAATTCCAACAAACAAACTAAAAATACAAAGAAGAAGAGAAGGGGGTATTAATGAATGTGAAACGCATATGTAAATCTCCAATATTAAGCTCAAAGTGCATGTTTAATTACATGAAGTGTAGAAATATTAACAGCAACAAAACTGGCATAGAAAAGTCAAAACAGATCATAAAAGTTTGTTAATTAAACAAGATTATGCCTCTTTTGGACTAATAGCTCAAACTTAGAGCATGGCGATTGGACAAACACAAAGGCACTCGTCCTTTGACCTAAAATCCATGCCAAATGTCCGCAAATGAATGGTTATTATTGCTTCACGAGCACAAGCCAAGAAAAGAACAATGAAATGCTTTGTTCTCATGTTGCAAAAAAAATGCATTTCAGCTGCTGACGTCATTGAAAAATGCCTTTCTTTGACAATATATAGCACTTAAAGCAAGCTAAAAAAAAAAGAATAGGGGTCCTATATTAATAACAAAATTCCAATCTGGGAAAGGCTAATTACTCTTGTACAATTACTCCATTCTCAAATAGGGACTAGATTGTAACAAAACCTGAAGATATGTGATCATTTGTGCTACTTTGAAAGTGAAAGATAAGTAAATTCTTTCAGTGCAGGTAATCATGAACATGCTTAAATGCAGGAAAAATAAAGCTCACTTGTACTTGGTGTAGAATAGCTTGCCTCAGAAAGTGCCCTGAACCCACGATCCCTTGAAATGTTCTCACTCACAGCATTCTTAAGAGAACCCAAATCAGATGTCAACAGGCCAGTGAGTTCTCCAACCTATGCGTTATACCAGCAAAGTTGATGAAATTATTGTTAAGTAAATAACCATATAAAAATGTACAGTGTACATAATAATCATATAAAGTTTCTTGAATGCAACTGGTAGACATGAACTGATGAACATTCTTAAGGAAAACATGGAACATTTAAGGTCAGAAGAATGTTATCTAATAATATACCATTTACCCATCAAAGATTACAAAAAAAAAAAAAATCATGATAGCAGCTAAAGTTATGAATCAACTGAAGGCATACTATGTGTCATATAAAAAATACTGAAGTAAAAAGAACTCTAGGTTGCTCTGTGACAAAAAAAAACAAATATAGAATAAAGAACCATTAACTTTATGCAAATACATACTCCTTGAGGTTGAAAAAGTATCTATCCATTAAGTCCATTTTCCTAGATAGTGATTGCAGTCAATGGAGCATGTAAAAGCAGTGGCATGTATAGTAGTCCAAATCTAGAATCGCATAAGCCTATCTCGAACTAGTAATTAAAAAAAATAACAATAAAAAAAACTCACACTGAATACATACATTGCTTCAAAATATACTTACACATCTGGTACATGAAACTAAAATAACAATAACGACTTCATGATCTGAAACTCCATGTGGAGATGCTTGGAAAGGTAAAAGTAAATAAATAGTAACAGTTGCATGCACATACCTTGTATCGGTCAAAAAACTCCACCTACATGAATGAAAGAACAGTAACATGTTAAATCAATAATATATATGTAAATATACCTATATATAAATATATAT
>JAYMSZ010001911.1:0-13108 GCA_036897665.1 Pelargonium citronellum
TTTATATTTAAATTTTCATCTTTACAATGATATTGTTTTGTCTAATATTATAATTTCTCTTATCTGACTAAGTCTCTGAATTCACATGATGCCTACACTAATTTATGTTAGTGACTAATTGACATTCATAATGTTTCTTTTCTTTTTTCTTAATATTTTCTTTGTTGAAAAATAACTGAAATTACTTCACAACTAATAATTTCACTTCTTTTTTTGTTTATTAAGTTTACTTATATATATATATAATAACTATGCAAATATTTTTTGGTTGTAAAAATGAGTAATTAATTACTGTTGATAAAATATAATTACAATGACTTATAAGGTCTTGAAAAAATAGGTTAAAAGCAAAATTTTGAACCAAATTCAAATACATAAATGTGGGACATGCATTAAATATTTTAAATATCTAATTAGTTTGATCTATTTAATTAAAAATTTGTTTCTGAATGAAATAGTGTTTTATTTGAATTAATCCATAGACATAAATTTAAATTTGAGGATATTATTCTCTAAAAATTAGGATAAATTTTTTTAGTAAATTAATTCAAAAATATAAAAAGAGGTTTAACAATATAGTTGACACATGTCACATAGAGAGTTTGTGTATTTCTTATATATATTATAGATTACATATATGAACAACAATCAAATTAATTATAAAATAATAATGGAGTTAATTCAATAAAAAAAAAAACTATAGTTATATGGTTGGTAGAGTCATGTGCCGATTTTATTTTTATCATATATATATAAGTAAAGCTTATTATAAAAAAAAATAAGAACCAACGTTACTTCTGCTTCAAGTTACATGATTGGAAAAAAAAATATATACTTAAAAAAAGAAATACAATATCCATATCTTTCAAATATATGTATAAACACACACAATATCCATACTGTAAGGTTCATTATTTAATTATATAATATATTAAAGTTAAAAAAAATTGTATAAATATTGCTGTTTTGTCTTCTATGTTGTCTATTTTTGGTAGCTAATTTTCATGCATTTTCTATGCAACTTCTCAATTTCCTAGAAAATGATACATGTATATCGATATATACATCTCCTTTTTATTTAAAAAAAAATCAAATTTAAAGTTTGTGTAAATTTATTGTGCACACATCATATATATATATACATATATAAGTATATGACACATAATAATTATTTATCGTTGATGATTGAAACAAATAATTATTTATTTACATACACTAGGTTAAAGTTGACAAATAAGTTAATGGATTGACTTAGGTATAGATAAATCAGGCTAAAAGTGTAACTATGTAAATATGGACATTTTTTGTTGCACACGTGTTTGTTAGACCACTTTGTGTCAGAGCAACCCAAATCACATTAAAATGGATTAGTGAGGTTGGAACCAAGCCAAACCGACTCGGGCTTGACCCTAATTGAGACAGGCTAAAAATCGTAGTCATGTTTATTGAACCGCTGTTTGTTGGCATAAACTTAGTACAATCAAACTAGACTCGTGAGGACAAAATCCGACCAAACCTGCTTTAATTAGGCTTGAGCCTAAACAAGTCTGACTTAAAAAACACACACACCTTCATCAAACCAATTTTTTGTTAGCACAAACATGGTAATAACGAATCAGGAAAGTGAACTAGGAATCATGTCAAATTTGTTAGGATTAGAATTTAAACAACTTTAACATAAAACGCACATATGTTTATTGAACCACATTTTTTTATTAAGCCAGTATTACCAAATCTAACTATTGATGACAACTAGAGTCAAACAACTTGGACCTGAATATTTGGACACTTGAACCCGACCTAGGGTCACATAAACAGTACATGACCAGTTTATGTGCCAAATCGGACAAACACACACAAACTTGCAAATGCTACATGTAAAATCCGATCAAACCATTGCCCCAAAACCAACTACCATAACAAACTCGAGCCTCTTTCAAGTCTAATGCATATTAGATTTTTTCTACCTATAACTTGATGAATTGACACCGCTAGTGACGTCCCACACTAACTGAAACCGTTGGCCTATTTGCTAGCCCTATGTTCCATTCAAGGAATTGAAATACTTATAATTCATTCACAAACACACATAAAACTTAAAAGAAATCCACTTCAATGAAATTCGTAGCTAATCTCCACAACTCAAAATGTACTTACTATATTTCATAGTATCAAATATGATTTAGACCAATGCTAGCAAGAGTGCTGAGATTGAACGGCCGGACCCGATGTTGTTTTCCGGCCCACAACGCTTTTGCGACAATCTTGTAAGCATGTTGCGACGGATGGAAACTGTCCCAAAACAAGAACTTGTCCGGATTCGGACACAATTTGTAACCTTTTGTACCACATAGAATCGTCGCTCCTAGTGTCCCGCCTCCACAGCACGCATGAGTCACATCCGACAATCCTATAAAACCACAACAAATGCAAAGTGTTAAGGTTCGGTTCACATTTTTGCAGTGTCGGGTTGCAAGAAATTGGTTAATCAGTTTTGGTTACTAGTGTAATCATTACTTGACCGTTGGATGACGTGACATGATTGACATATGTTCATATGATTATCAGTGAACCAGACAATTACAAAATTAGGCTGATCTAATTATCGATAGAAGAAACATGTTTAATTTAATTCTATAATTATTATGAAGTGACAATATATATATGTGTAAAAGTGTCGCATACCGTAACGCTCTGGGATCGATTTCATTTTCTCAACAACGTCGTACACGTGTCCAAAAATAGCAATGGTGCCGGGATACATGGTTGGGATATCCCCTACCAAGCCCTCCAATCCCTTGTTGTACATTATGATCATGTCATTCATTTGATCGAAGCATCCATCGGGTGATACACCGGGCAAGAGAGCCCTAGCCGGGACACAACCAACAGGGCCTAGCGAGAAAATGGCGACGCGTCGAGCACCAAGTTTATAAATGTGATCTACCCAATTTTTGACTTCTTTCATCATGTCTAGCACATAGGTGGTAGGGTTTGGTTTTGGGTCCAGAAGGGGGGAAAAGTAGTTGAAAATGTCGTTGGAGCCCGACTCGAAGAGGAAAAGAGATTGTTTTACGAGATTGATTTGTACTCGGTTTTGCTTTACTAGGGTTTCAAATTGTTGAAGTTGTTCTTGTAATGGTGTCACTACCTGTGCCAACATCGCAATGCGTCAGTAAATCAATAATTTGACGAACAATGTCGTTTCATGATTACCTAATTAGCGTAACGTTTTTTCGATAATGTAATGAAGTTGAATTTTGGTTACCTCGGCTATATTTGTTCCTGGCAAAACACCACTTCCCGCACTTGCGAAGTTTAAGCCATTGGATGGGTAATCTTTCCATTTGCCTTTCATAACTGCAATTTGTGCCTCACGATATGGTTTTTGGAAATCAATCCCAAGAAACTCAGCTGCATGTAGTTTTTCACAAACACATCCGTTAAAGAAAGTGTTTAAAATCAGAAACAAACATTAAAACTTACAAGGTTGTACAAAGACACAAGATGTTGTCAAAGAAAAGTAATATGTTTTTAGTCCCCTAAAACTTTTTATTTTCAGTTTTGGCCCTTAAATTAGGGGTTTTCATGGTTTTGGTATCTAAAGTAGTCATTTTTATTTTGTTTATCTGAAACCTAACCGGTTTTCATAGCAAGGAGTCGATCTCAATTCTCAACCAATAACAATAATCAGGTAGGTTTGGCAACTCGGGCTGTGAGCCTAATGCGGGGTGGGTAAATAAAAGCTCAAATTCGTATTTTGCAAAAAAAATTTGTCATAATTTTTCTCTTTACGTGACGAGACATGTTAGAATAGAAGAAATGTTATTTGACAAAAACAAGTGCGTATTTTTACCGGACCGCTTTAGTCTTTCAACCAAAAAAATAAAATTTTATATTACGTTCTTGCATATAAATGAAAGGGGCTTTTCGTGTTCCATAATTCTTTTTTATCTTTTTGTTTTCAAAATCACAACGTAAAAAGTTCTTTATGGATACACATTCTACGAACATACCACCGTGTGATATATAATCATGATACTATTTGTTTATCAGATCTCGAGATAAACGAAAACGGTTTAAATCATATATGATATGCGTGTATAGTTAATTAGTCCATATATATACTTACAAATGAAATCGGGAACTGTGCGACCATTCGTGAACCTCCCGGTGGGATAGTGGAAGAAGGAGAAGCCGTAGGGAGGGAAATCGGCTTGGAGGGTGCAATTAGGGTTGAGGCGGTTGTTTCCGGGGTCGAAAATGGAGTCGCCGAACACAAACATGGCCGGAACATTGTGGGCAGAGACCAATAAAGGAAGTGAAGGGACAATGAGAACAATGAACAACAAAAAGAGTCTCAACATTTTGGTGGATCTATGAGTGGAAACAAAGAGTGTGGAGTGGAGTGGAGCTGGTTTTATGGGACAAAACATGTGGAAAATGAGAGATGTAAGAGAAAAAAATGGAACTCAAATAGTGAAAGTCACTTTTGTGACTTGTCTTGCTCATGAAAATCATTTTTTTGATTTTTGGAATTTTCTCTACCAATGAAAATTATTTTTTATTTTTTATGTGGGGTGGGTAATAAAATGATTTATTAAGAGTGATAATAAGTGTTTGCGGACATAAATGGATCTAGAGTTTTTTTTCCGCGGGACAACAAACTGAACAACATTTTATTTTATCAAAAATATTAGGACAAAGAACAAAATTCTCGTGGAGGAAGGAATCATAGTTTCAGAAAATAATAGAGGCAAATTCAAAAATAAAATTAAGGAACAAATATGATTTTTTCTAAAAATAGGGGAAAGTTTAATACTTTTATCATCTCAAAATGAGTGTTTTTGTCTTTATTTTGAGAAAAATTAAAAAGACGTTAGTTAATATTAAACATTTTATCATGTATTCCCATGAACATGTATCATAGTAAATATAAACGATACTAACTAACTTATTGTAAAAATATCTTTGACTATTCATGCATAACTATCTGACTAACTTCATGTTTTTTTTTAAAACAAAAAATTGACTAACTTTGGGACAATTTTTTTTCAAACAAAACTATGACACTTATTTTGAGACGAATGTAACACTATGTTTAATGAGTCATTCTGAACACAATTCAATTATTAAACGAGTTGAGGTATACCACCCATGTATGAGCAGATTAACACAACATGGACAACACGCTAAATCCGTTCAAATAATTAAGTAAAATTTACACGACACGATCCTAACGGGTTTGAATTAATTCAAAACAATTTGATATTTTTGACTAGTTTAATTCGTGTTGAGGTAAACAAAATGTGATGTCATTTAAATTTATTTCATGTTCGTCTTGAGTCACAAATTGTAACCCAAATTACCCTTCTAATGATTTATCTTAATACTTCTTCTTTTTTTCAAAAATAAATTATGTTTTGTTTTGTTTTGTTTTGTTTTCCTATTTAATCTCTTTAATATACTTTTTGGAATTATATATTATACCCTAATTTATGTACATTATACTAGGGTTGGGTGTCGAGAACCCGCGAATTCGGGTAGAAATTGTCAACTCTACCCTGGAGACAATATACAAAGTCATAAAGTGGAAATGATTTAGCTACATCATGTTCAAAGAGAGGTGGAACAAGTAGAAAACCTATATTAGGGTTATTTGAGGCAAGTTACTAGTGAACCTGCTAAGGAAACACAATCATTTGAGGATCTACAACAGGTGACCCAGGTACCAGGAGCTTGCTCACACTTTCAAGGAGCCTGATACACTACCACCATGGAGATAATATGACTGCTTAACTCAAGTTGTATGAAATAGATCCGATCAATTTTCAGATCAAAATCGAAAAAAATTGCATATTTTACATGTTAAAATCGAAATATAGCCCAAAATCCATCTCTCTTTTGGACTGGGGTTGGCTAAGAAGTTTGAAGAGTCAGCAATTTAAACATTAACCCACAAGCCCCCGAAATTTTATCCGCATTTTTGCATGTCCGGATCGCATAAACTGGACCCAACCAATTTGGGTCTGGTCGAAATTATTCTTTGGAACTTGCGGGTCGAGCAAGGCCAATATTTTACTTGCATAACCCAAAATCGAGCCAACTCGAAAACCAAATTGTCATTTCATCACTACTATTCCAAATATCCAATCACATAATATACGTCGTCGTTTCAGTAGTATTGTTTTTGGTCCTTCTCGAGTCAAAATCCAGAAAACGAAACGCTTGTTCGCGCACAGAACATTAGCGAGTGACACTGAGAATCGTCTATTGTCACCACAACAGTCTTGAGAGATGAGCAGAGCAGAGGAAGAAGAAGCAGTGGCCATGGCCTCCAGAGCTGTGGAAGATCTCTACCATCTTCGAGACACCTATTTTCCAGAGAACCCACTCGACAAAACCTCCAAATTGCAGACCCAATCCGATCTCGCTCTCAAGCTCCTCGATTCCATCCCTCCTGGTACTACCTGCTCTCAATTTCTCGTAGCTTCGCGTTTGTTCGATTCTTCATTTTCGTTTTGTTTAGCTGTAATTCTATTTCATCGTCACCTCCTGTTAGTAACTAAGGAAATGGCAATCATTTTTTATTTTTTATTTTTTTTATTGTGCGTCTTCTCAATTATTGTATTATTTATTTAGGGTTTTGAGATAGTTATGGTTTGAAATTATGTGGGTACTCGTCAATTTATGTTATTTTTTTGAATCTATTGAACAATTTGATTATAACAGTGCTGGTTAGTAACTGAGAAAATGGGAATTAATTTTTCTCATTGGAACTTCTTCTTCTCAATGATTGTATAACTTATTTTGGGGTTTTGAGCTTGTTATGATTTGAATTTATGTGGGTACTCATCAATTTATGTTCTCTTTTTAAAAGTTATTGAGCAATTTGATTATAACACTGCTGGTTAGTGGTTGCTACTGGACAATCAGTTTCTTATTGAAACTTCTTCTCAATAATTGTATAGTTTATTTAGGGTGTTGAAGTAGTTACGTTTTGAATTTTTGTGGGCACTCTTCAATTTGTGAGTTTTTTATTTTTTTTAAGTTATTGAACAATTTGATTATTACAATGCTAGATAGTAGTTACTACCGGACTATCAATTTTCTTATTGGAACTTATTTTCAATGATTGTATAGTTTATTTAGGTTTTTGAACTTGTTATCCTTTGAATTTACGTGGGTACACTTCAATTTGTGTTTTTTTTAAGCTATTGAACCATTTATTAATCACTGGTCATTACAGAGCTGGTTACTGTTTACATAACCATATCTGGGATTGTCTGTGTCAAGAATATAAACCCTAGATAATGCTCAAAGACCTGTTAATTTTACTGTTATAGATTGAGCATAATGCATGCCTGGATGCTCAACTTGAAGCATTCAATCGCAGTCTCATTAACCTTTTAGCGCGGAGTCTATGAGTTTGGTGTAAAAGTGATTGTCAAAGCCCGTAATTAGGTTTTGAATTATTTGTTTATTCTATATATGTAGGATTAGGAGCTCTCTTCTCAATGATTGTAGGGTTTATTTAGATTTTTTAACCCATTACCTTTTGAACTTATGTGGGTACTCTTCAATTTGTGTTTGTTTGTTGTTGTTACAAATTCAGTATAATGCATGCTCGAATGTCCCACTAAAAGGATTCAATCTCGGTTTCATTTTTTCTGTAAAGTAGAGTTGAATAGTTTATTAACAGATATAAGTGTGACTATATAGCTCTGTAGCTTTGTCTGAAGTTAATATCATTACCTGTCGTGTATTAGTATTACCGAGTACAAAGTGATCAAGTACAAAATCTTTTTAGCACAGAAGTGACTGTCTCATTGCACATAATTACAGATTTTGGACTATTTGGTTCTACTATGTATGTACGATTAAGTGGGTGATAATTTTCTTTTTGGACAGAAGAAAGGAGATTACCTTTGCAGCGAGCAACATGTGAGTTTCTGAGAGGGAAGATATTGGATGTATTTCCCGATTACAAGAAGGAAGCTGAGGATCATCTTTCAAAAGCTGTAAGTGCAAACAGATCAATAGTCGTACTACAATAGTGTGTTTGGAATGATTGCACTGATGGTGATGATTAGAATTGACATGTTCTTGCTCTAGGTTAAGCTGAACCCCTCGCTTGGAGATGCTTGGCTATGTTTAGGGAATTGCATATGGAAGAAGGGAGATCTTGCTTCGGCAAAGAACTGCTTCACTCTTGCATTAAGCAAGGTTATGATTTATTATTTTGATCATTTTGTATGATATAGACATTGCTTAAATAATTTTCTGCTCATAGTGATGGATGCTATGTTTTTATGTTGTTGTACAGGGTCCGAATAAACAGATACTTTCTCAATTATCTATGCTTGAAAGAAAAATGGCTCAAGGCAAGCATATTACTTTTTTTTTCCTTTCTAGTTTCTTTGGCAATGCAGCATAGTTAAGCCTAGTTTTGGTAGCTTAAGATGTTAAATTGACCTTTGAGGACCCACTGATCATGTACTCTTGGAATGAGACATTTGGGCTTTTGGTATTGGGACCTTACACTAGTGAGTAGTGAGATCTAACCTTCACTGATATATATATATATATATATATTTTGCTTGTAACTATGAAAATTGTGCAACCAACAAAGGACCTTAATTTATACAAGAAGAGGACTATAGTGCATCAGTGTATGGGAGTTTGTATCCGCAGTTGTTTCTTCATTGTCGTGCTGATAGCAGTTTAATGAGAATCAGTTATTACTTGTTAGCATTATAATGATTTCTACCTTAATATTTCCTTAGTTAGAGATACATGCTGGCTAGAATCCTTGAGGTAGTTAGAATTCAGAACATGTTCATGATAAAGAACAACGTCAATGTCCTGGTTCTAGGGAACAATTCGATTACTATTGATATGTAATTGAAGACAACACTGCTTTGGGTAACATGTATTGAACTGCATTTCAACTTTCCACAAGAAAGGGTCATTGTTATTTATTTTAATTTTTTGGCTATTTGTATCATTTTGCTTTATTTTGCCGTCTCCTTGTAGGTTCTGAAAATCAGGCAGAAATTGTGGAGGACAGCATCCGGCATGCGAAAGAAGCTATTGCATTGGATGTCAAGGACGGAAATTCCTGGTGTAAGATTCTATACAAATTCCAACTGTAACGTGAACTTGCCTGTAATAGATTGCATCAAAATATGCATTGTATTTATATAATACTTCCATTGATATTTGTTTCATTCAGTTCTTGTCCATAGACTGACCATTTTCTTGCATCCTCTGGAGATAAAAATTTGAAATCTATTTTCATTTGTAACATCCATATCCACTTTCTCTGAAATTTATTTCGTCTTTTTGACAGACAACCTTGGAAATGCGTGTCTTACAAGTTTCTTTGTCACTGGAGCATGGGATCACAGTAAACTTATGCAGTCGCTAAAAGCCTACCAAAATGCTGTAAGTGTGCAGAGTAAAAACACCCTGCAAGTTGATTTTCTAACTGCTGATGTATCTCTTGCGACAACGTTTTTTTTCATATAAATGGCATTGTTTATGAAGATACTATTTACTGTATTTTAAAGAGTTATTTAGAAAGTTTAGGCTTCTTAAGAAAATTGTGACTTATATTCTAACTCCTGAATGTGTTTATCAGGAAAAAGATGAAAGAATGAAGTCCAATCCAGACCTATATTTTAATTGTGCAACTGTAAGTTAGAATCTTCTCATTTTTTTTCCTCTCTAAGTTCTTAAATCATGAAACACGTGTAAGTTATTTGATACATGATAATGTATCAATGTGAAAAATTTTCTTTTGGTTGTTTTATGTTATGATCTCACTCAGTTGACATATATTGATAATTTTAGACTGGTAATTTCTTCAGTTGATTAAAAGACCAAAAACTAGTTCAAGGTGCTTTTAGATCATTGTGTAATTTTTGCAAACTTATTGAAATATTTTGATGATGACGGCTCTAATGCACAAGCTTGATTGAATCAGTTTATAGGATTGCTAAAGCAGGACAATGCTGTAGGGTCCTTTATTGATTTCTTTGACGCATGTTGATCTTTTATATAAACACACATTGGTGTGGATTTCCTGCTTCCTGTGCAATTATATGAGCTAGCATTTGTTTGCAGGTAAACAAATATCTAGAGAACTATGAGAGGGCTCTAAGTGGATTTGAAGCTGCCGGTTTAAAGGACCCTGGTTTAAACGCTGCCGATGAGGTTCAGAAGTTGGTTAATCTTCTTGACAAGCTAGAGAACTTGTTGAGGGTAAGACTTTTCTCTCCATATGTATATGCAAATAGGATTGTCTATACCAAAGAGTTTCATTAAAGTATTGTAGAAGATCAACTCAACTAAAAGTGTAAGCTGGTAGTTGAAGGTCAACATTAAATTTATATTGTTCACACAACCCCCTCACGTGCAAGCTTGTTATCGTTTTTCACGTCCTGGATCAAACTAGTGATATCTGGGCCTAGAAGCTATGATATTATGTAGAGGATCAACTCAATTGAAAGTTTAAACTGATAGTTGAAGGCTCAACATTAAATTTATACTTTAATGAGTATGCAATTTTTTGATAGTAACTTGGTTTTCAAGTTAAGACTTGTCATTTTGTGAAGTTTAATTTTATTTTAAGTAACGGGCTTTTAGCTTTAGCATAGATTAGTTCCTAAATCATAACAGTATACAACGGTTGAAAGTATTGAGAATAAATGCATCGCAATATTCATAGATTATGATGCCACCGGCAAGCATTGCTAATGTTTATCTGTAGGGTTTTTCCTTCCCGGCGAGATCCGGTTTACAGAAATTTATTTTTTTGTTTCTTTTCTAACAGGGACATGCTAGAGCTAAACGACATGCGTCCTTGGCATCATCGCTTGCTGCTTTTAACTGTAAGTTACCCGACTCTTCCACTTGTGTCACCATTGAGTGTATGGTTCTTGAAATAGCACAGTAAAAGAAAGTGCTTGGGTAAATGAGACATCTCTTTCATTATTTTTATTTCCTTCCCGTCAATCTTCCTGAAATACAAAGCGAGGGTTAATGTTGTATTTTATTTTCAACTGTTGCTAAATAAGTTCTGTAGACTTTCTGATTATATTGACCTACTTTTCTTCCGCAAGTGAATCCATTGTACAAAAGAGCTACTATAGATCTTCTGTCTGAGGGTTTGAACAAAGCAGTAGCCATTGTGGGAAAAGTTATTTTCTTTGTTAAGCACGAGAATGTTGCTCCCCTGTAAGTCCTCTATGCTTTACAGCTTGATCCGGTATAGTTGTGAAAATGTGCGTTTTAGGTGAACTTTAGTGCCTCCGCTGTTTTGGTATAGTATTGGACTCGTGTAACCCTAACTTTACAATAATTTTGCAGATACTATTTGGTGTGTGATTCAAATCAGATGTGCTTTGTGGTGTCAGTGTATGGTATGCGCAGTGACGCGGTAAGAATTAGCTGCTTGAAGAGAGAGATGCTATATGTTGTCATAAATAATACATAATGAGCCAATATAGCTGTGTGCGAGTTCAAGATAACTTGTTGAAAAAATTGTAGCGTACTATGAATGCTGCGAGCAAACTTCGTGTTTTTCACTTCGATGAGTAATTTTATATTGACCTTCTCTTCTTGCAGATTAAAGAAGGAGATCAGCTTACTCTGATAGAACCGTGTTTTCATGAAGTGGATTTTACTTGGAAAGAAAAGGTACTACTCATACTATCATTTACTATTTTTCTCTTTTGAGCATTGCTTAAGAAATAGAGCTGGCAATTCGTGCGTGCGTGATTTGTTCTTGCCATGTTGAAGGTTGACCGTGTCCTACATGGACCAACGCGTTTAATTATATGTGTTGGGTTGACACGACCTAGCACATCCCGCACAACAAACCAACACATTTGGCACGACGCTCCCCATCACGATTAAATATCACGAATTAAACCTATTTGAACATAGATATGTTATCTAACACACAAAAAATCATATATGAACAATAAGACTAACCATGATTTTTTGGGTTAGTATACTATGATAACCCCCAACTGTGTCTGTCACAACATGAATAATTAATCGTGCACGCGTGTTTTTTAGGCTCATCACTAACACAAAACGATTACAAAACTAGTGAGCCCAAACACGCTTATTTCGTGTCACGTCAAGTGTCGGAACCCGATTTTCCAGCTCGAATAGTGATTTTGCGCCTATATGACTAAGTCAACTTCCAGAAACTGTTTATCTTGCTGTCTTGTATCGTATAATCTATATACACAACAAGCATGGTCTCGTATCTTTTAGAGATTTTCTTCCAATATCTACATTATAATTCATCCTTAATGTTCTTGTTGTAGCATTACCAATTCAAATCGATTCGCGTAGATTTCGTAGAACAAGTTCTTGTGAATGGCAAAACTCCATCTCCCCAACAAGCGATTCGATCATCAATCTATGCACAACATAAACCATGAAATGATTCCATACTCGAAACGTGGTATTTTTGTGAATTATGTACTTCCTAGAGGTATTTTCCTCATTCTTTTTCTCTCTTCTTTTTAGAATACTAATATTTTTCTCCAAGTTGATTTGTGTGTTGTGTGGCACATGTAAATATTTTGGTGGAGAAGGAAAGAAAAATATGTATGAGCCTTGCGTTGCCTGCCTATTTGGAGAATAGTGATTGCTATATTTTTGTTATGGATTTTTTTGTTAGCCTGTAATTGAATAACACGCTTGGGGCAATTCTCCCATTTTTTCTTCGTGAATCTTTCGATTTTTATGGCTCGCGATGTCGTTAAAACGAATGTGCTACATTGTTAGCGTTTGAGCGTTGACTTAAATGATAGCTAATGAACCGCATTAAGTGTTGACTTAACCCAAAAAAGAATCACATGTGTGTTACATATACCAAAATTTTAATTGGGGCCAACAAATATCAGTTAGTGCAGCCATGTCTTCGGTCGTGGTGTTCTGCTCCATCGATGACCGGATTTGTATACCGTCCAGATCCCGGCCGTCCCACAGTCCACCACCTCGGATTCGCCGGAGGTGACGGCCGGTCAACCTCAGTTCCACCGTTCCTCCCGGAACACTCACCGGTATGCCTCCCCTTGGTGCC
>JAYMSZ010001912.1:0-13106 GCA_036897665.1 Pelargonium citronellum
GTCAT
Source organism: Pelargonium citronellum (assembly GCA_036897665.1). Lineage (NCBI taxonomy): Eukaryota > Viridiplantae > Streptophyta > Magnoliopsida > Geraniales > Geraniaceae > Pelargonium > Pelargonium citronellum. The sequence continues at coordinate 6 of JAYMSZ010001912.1, forward strand.
TCCCCTAAATTTTTTTTTTTTTTTTTACTTTCGAAGAAGAATAACTCACACATCTGATACAAATCAAACTAATAATATTTTTATGAATAATAGTTTTTAATAGTAAATTTTTGCCGCCCGTGCATCGCACGGGATGCACACTAGTTTTATGTATAAAATGAGTGGATTCATGTGATTTAGCCCTATCCAACTCAAAAACAATGATCAAACCTATTTAATTCAACTCCAGCCCACAAAAAATGTGGATCGAATTTTGAGTGTCCTCTTTACTTGAGATATGAAGTTTTGTTTTTCAAAATATTAGTTTAAATAAAGATGATTAACAAAAAAATACATTATGACATTAATGTGGGCTAGGCCCAGTTTTAATTACCATTGTCACTGAAGCATGGGCTGATTTTGGATGGGCTTAGAAGTGGTAATGGGCTATCAAATAGAAAATGTGACCTCGATCTCAAATGTTAGCTAATGTGCACGTGTTCTTACACGTGACGAGAGAATGTATATTCGTCCGTTAACTTTAACTTACAAAATTGAATAATCAACTTTAAGGTACTTCAGTGCAATGAAAAATATAATTTAGTAATTATGTAATTTTGGACAATAACACATGAAATTGTGCATAATTATCGCATAAAATAGAAATTTTATTATTTACTCTATGGTACTTGGGATTGTTTAAAGTAATTTGTCATCTTTGAATTGGAGAAAATTTATGATAGTTTATAATAATGAGATCCTCCGTAAAATTTTAAAGTCACACTACAATTCACATGAAAATGACATGAACTTTTTTAAGGATGTATCAATTTTATTAAACTCAATAGAGAATTAGTAACTCGATTACGAACAGGCCTAACATAGAACCAACTACCTTAGTAACTTGATTTGCAGATTTCAAATGTTCATACGAACTATCAACTATCATGTAATTGGTTGAAATATTGACTGCAATTGTGGAATAAGTAGACCCGTTATTGCTCTCTTCAAAACCACCCCACGCACATCAGTAATCCTAAGCAAAACACGAATACTCATAATGAAAAAAAAAATTTCAACAAAAGAAGAACGTCCAACAATGAAATACAAACTTTCAATAATCAAAATTTAAAACTAACCAAACTACTAAAATACGATTCAATACAGAAAAATATATAGAAAAAAATACATTTAGCCGTTGTAACCATATTCTCACTAATAGCTTATAGTGAAGGTGAATATCATGATAACACGACGTCTGCAAGCAGATCGAATATGAGGTGTCAATAGTAATGATAAATCCAAAAAAAGTAAATTTATAAATCAAGTTAAATATGTGTTTATTTAATATATGATACGAACACAAAAAATTGAACCACTTGCAATAAAAAAAATTGGCAGTCCTTCAAAGAATTTTTTTTGACAAAGAACATAACTATAACTATGATATGAATATCGATCATTACAAAAAATAATTTTTCAACTTAAGTTGGAAAAAAAGGCCACGTTTCACATTTTCATAGGATACCTTTTTCTCTTTTTGTGGCCATTGTTTTTGGGGTCTCATCTTCAATTATTTAAAGTCATTGTCCCCTATGATGCCTCACATCTATGATATGATTCTCTTTACATTATAAAACACAAAAAATAAATAAATAAATAATATTTGTGCAACACATCATCTAAAATAATGTTACTATAAATCTTATTTCACCCACCATTCAATTATTAGACAACTTTTATTTAATTATTTATTTATATGAGTTGGTGTGAACATATATGAACCATATAATTGCCCTCATGTGTGCAATAAACATGTACACTTTGGTCATGCATTCATTTATATGTTTTTTATTATTATAATATAAAATAGAAGCGTTTTGCGCAATTTTATTGTACGATTTTAAAGGCAAATCTCACATTGACCATGTGCGTAACAAACAAATAATCAAGTCAATTTTATTGGAGTAAATTTTTTAAGAACATACCCTAAATAATTCTCTCTTTTTAATTAGTAATTTGTATTATCCTAATTGTCTTTAATTTCGTGTAGTAAAGTAAAAAAATAACACTTTTATTTTTGTACAAAAATTTAAGATATTATATCATCTTGTTAGTTGAAAAAACAGCGATCAAATAATTCTTCAAAAATATTAGAGGCTCATATTTGACTAAGTTAACTAAATTTTCAAGAAAAGTTCTAGTGAAGTAATTAAACAACAATCAAATAATTCTCCAAAAATATATTAGAGGCTCATATTTGACTAAGTTAACTAAGTTAACTAAGTTTTCAAGAAAAGTTCTTGTGAAGTAGTCTAAATGCCTTCAAACATTGAATTAAATATTTAATCCTCAATATATTTCTATTTCAAATGTTGAAAAAGGCACAAACTTAACTTCCAAGGCAAACAAATGATTGACTTTATCCACTAAAATATGTTGAAAAATGACATTTTCTTTTGTGTTGAAAACTAAGCAATACTTGAAAGTAATGTCATTCAATTTCCTTGAAATTAAGACATTTATTGTGTTGAAAACTATGAAACAATTATAAAGTCCATGTACACTATTTTCACTCTCAAATTTAACTTCGAAACCTTTTGTTTGAGAAACTATAGGTTTTTTCATTTCATTGAATTCAAATTTGTACACAAATTCCTTCGGGAGACATAGGAGATTAGAATGACCTCTGCGCAAGGATGACGCACATAAACCAAAAAATTTGTACACAAAATAAGACATTATCATCACAATTTAGGAATGGAATAAAGTATTGAGAAACCATACAAAGTGGTTGTTTTCATTTCATTATATTCAAATTTGTACACAAAATATGGAAAATAAGACATTGTCATCACAATTTAGGAATGGAACAAAGGATTGAGAAACCATACAAAGTGGTTGTTTTCATTTCATTGAATTCAAATTTGTACACAAAATGAGAAGACAAATGGAAGTCCCTTCACTCATAAAAAGACAGACCCCAATCTTTTGCACTTCTCATCACTTTAAAACCACTACACAGATTGGTCTCTCAGCTTCATAGCTTCAACAATATACACAGAACCAAATTAAAAACAATTGTTCCCATCTCAATTTCATCATATTTACAAGAACAACCAACCATTTTTGGTTGCACCAACCAGATCCTGAGGTGGGTTCAATCTCAACAACTACAAGATCCAAAACTAAGTATCAACTTGTTTGAATCAAAGTATCTCACAAACTATGCTGCAGCGGCGTTAGGGTATGATCCATCCCAACCCGTCCACTCATTGGAGTTCTCATCTTCGTATATATAGACTTGTTGTCTTGAATCTTGGCTTGGGTAGCCACCAGCTTCCCAACCCATATACTCACCCAAATCCTCATCATCGTAATCATAACTGTATGCATATGTTTCTTGTATCAACTCCTCTTGTTCCGCTAATCTAATATTTTTCAATGCAATCTGCACAATCATACAAATCTCAAATCAGATCAAATTGAACTACAAGAATCATTTCATTGCACATTACAAAGTACATGTCCCTTAACACCTAACACAACACATTTTTCGATTTCCATTACCATCTATCAAACTTACAAGAACATATGATTGTCTTTGGTACAATCCAAGAAACTTCAATTCAATCCAAAGAAAAGTGATTGTAAATAAAACTATATATAACTCAGAAGGATCATTCCTATCCCATACAACCCGATCCAATTCTATCTCATCAATTATCTCAAATGCCCAAAACAGAACTCACTTACATGCTAAAAATAGAAATTTATACTAAATATTTAAACAACTGAAAAAAATGGATTTTTTTATACAGCTGCTTGCTAGGTCTAATCCATGGATTGAGCAAATAAAATCCAAACATCCATAACTTGGAAAAAATGGGTTTTCACTTGAGATTCAATGTTTGTAATATATTTTAAAGTGTTATTACTGGATCACATCTGGATAATGAATTGAAAAACAAAAACAAAACATTAAAATTTCAAATTAATCAGACAATTAAAAAAATCAATGAGAGATTAAGAACATACATCATAAGCTTCATTGATCTTATGAAACTGCACACCACAGTTGCTTCCTCTACACACGTCTGGATGATACTGAAACAAACACAAAACAAATCAATCATCAGCATTCAAATACCAGAAAACCCAATAAACAAATCAAAAAATCAAAACAACCCCAAAAAATAAATAATAAAAAAAGCTCAATCGTTTCAACAAACCTTCAAAGCCAGCTTCCTGAAAGCTTTCCGGACCTCAGATTCAGAAGCTGTACGGTCGATCCTGAGAGTCTTGTACGGATCGACCCTCGAAGCAACACATGAAACCTTCATCGACCTCTCACTTCTCGAACTCTTCTTCTTGTTGTGTTGCATCAAAAACCCATTTCCAGAAACTCCGAAACCAGTAGCAGCTGCGGCCATTTTCGATTAACTTTCAGATCTCACAAATTAACCCAAAAATAGAATTGAAAAATCGGATCGATTTACAGGGAAATTCGACAAATTAATTGGGACCCGAAATCGAGATCTCAAAAGGGGCTATTGGGTGTGTCTTGTTTTTCGACGAAAAGCAATGGACGATTAGAAAAATGAGAGCTTGTTGTTGGAGGGACCGTTCGAATATGGAGATTTTATTTATAGAGGGAAAAGAGAATTAAAATAATGGGAAGATGGTGATGACGTGTAATTATGGGTCCTTATCCGAATACTTCAAAATGACGTGTTATTTTATTATTTTTATTGGTTTTTTTAATTTTGAGTTGACACTTTTTGGTTTATTTTCTTGGAATATTCCCATTTTATTTTGCCCCATTATTTGTATGTATTCACATATTATGCCCTAGTTTTTTGAGAAAATGACATTGACAATACCATTTGTTGGGTCTCCTAACTGGATATCGGATTTTGTGTAAAATGTATAATTTTGTTTAACTTGATCCGACTTGAAACTGATAAGATCCATTTTATGTAACTTGAATTCACACAAATACGCATTGATTTTGGGTGTTTGTGGGTTTGAAAATAAATCGTCAACTCTATATATGATAATCCAGTCAATGACGAAATCAATATTTAAGGCACAATTTAATTGTAAAGTAACGTGTGAAAGGTATAATGTACAAGTTGTGTTGAATAATTTGTTTTTGGCGGTTCTTGAGCTAAATGTAGGCGTGTACTATGATATTGACAATAATAAATTCATACATGTTACGTGTAATATATATGATATTAACAATAAATACAACCGTGTATGTTGTAACATTTAAAAATATATACGTGTGTATTACGTGTAATAATATTAAATAATACATGCGTGTATTATTATATTAACAATAAATACAAACTTGCAATATAGTATAAACAAATATTACTAGAGAATGGGTGACTCCGCCTTATTAAGATTGAAATTATTTTTTTACCTAAAATATATGTTGTACTTCTCTTTCCCTTATGTAAGCGTAATAAAATGAGTTGTTTTATTCTCAATGAAAGCATTATAAAATTATTTACATAAAAATTATGCCACTGTATTTAATGGTTTGAAACATTGGGTGTAACGGGACTTCACAAATGATGATGATGTTTGAACATTTTTCAACAATTGTCTTTTCTGTTACGATAAATATTAAAAGTTGACCCTAAATGTTTATTAATTCAGTATTCAATTGTCTAACAGGTAATGTGTCATTCGTTGATGTCTTGCTATATTTTTAATATAACCTATCAAATTAGCATATACTATAACATCACGTCATTATCAACCCGTTGTTATCCGGCAAAACAAAATTTTGGCTCATAGAATAGAAAAATCTTGATATAAAAAATTGACTAAAAATGTCTCAATCCCAAATTTAAAACAAAATAACTCTCCAAAGACAAAAATAGAGACCAAACCAAGTAACCAACCACTCTTACATATAAGAAAAGTAGGTTGAATTTGAAGTCAATATGTGGGCCAAAAACTAAATACTTAAAATATTGTGGATAAAAATGAGTTAGCTCATTATGTAAGGACCACATACAAAATACACTGACGTGGCAGTATATTAGTGGTTGATAGTTTATGTGGCGAAGAGAAGGAGACAAGAGGTATCAAATTTCTGCATTTACCTCGTGATGTGGAAAACATTTTTCTTAAAAAAATTGTGTCTGAAATGTGAAATGGATAACTGTTTGTGTGGTCGTTTTTGTGATGGATCGGTCGGTTTTCTAGGAGAGTAGATAAGGAGGTTCACACGTGTCAGTCATGCATGGTTAAGTGATCGACATGTAGTTTAACGACACGTGTGAAACTATATAAAGTAAATTTAATGGGTTTGTTAATGAACTCATTAATTACATTAACTTTTTGTACTCATTTATTGCATTAACCTTTTGAAGTTTTCAATTAAACTCACTCTATTCAAAATTTAACCTTACGATTTGATTGCTTTTTTATCCGATTTTAACTGGATTTATTCAACTTTATAGTCAGATCAGATTTAATAGGTAAAATTTTGAATTGTTATTGTACATTTTAATGTATTTTATGTATAAACTAGAAATTCGGCCCTATTTTTATATGTTCTAGCTTCTACTTCAAAATTCAAATATAATAAAATAGTTACAAAATAGAAAAATGACTCGAATGCTATTAAAGTATTCTCAAAATGCAAAATTACAGTAGAAACGTCTAACAAGTTAAGTGATCTATGTTGTTCCCTCGTTTTATTCGAGTTGATCGAGATTTCTAACCAAATTTGATATCATCACATTTTATTTTAAAAGTACTCTGTCTCTTGCATCATGTGCGATGAAGTGATTGACTGCATGTAATTAATGGAGCGCTTTAGACTATACAAAGTAAATTTAATGGGTGTGCTAATGAAATATTAATTCCATTCACTTACTCAATTGAGAAGTTCTATTATTTTGACCTAGCAAAATTGATTTTATTTGGATTTGATCAAATCTACAAAGGTGGGTTAGTTTACTTGTTGGGTTTTTAGTTGTAACTTATAACTTTGATGCAAATTTTATTATAAATGACAATCTAACTATAATTTAAAAATTAATTTAGTTTTTGTGGTACTACAAATAAGTTTAGGTCATACATTAAAAAATAAAAATCGAGTGACAATTATATGTAACTCACTTTATATATACATACACTCTAACTCATCAATGCAAAGTGAAATAAAATCATTCAATTTTTATAAAAAAAATGACCGAAATGCTCATAACATTACTTGAAAAATGTTAAATGACTCAAATTATGTATAATTTATTCTTTATTTTATTTTATAAAATGACATGACAATTTATGTGATAAATATATGTTTAATAAATTTACAGTTTAAAATCAAATTTCAACGAATAACAACTTAACATATATAATACAACCACTTTTATTACAAAATCTGACGCATTAAACCTTAATTTACGAGACATATTGTGATCCAGTCAAACCATTTAATTTTTATATACATATCATAGTATATCATATTAGCTTTTTGTGCACCTTAGAACTATTTATTTAGTGATTGATCATATACTTTCACATCAACAAGTTATATTTAAGTATAATTTATCAAGAGTTGACCTCAAAATTTGAAGTCTTGTGGATAAGAAGATAGTGAATCACCTTGACCTCTTGAAAAGTCTATCCATTCACCAAAAGGTTTTTACAAATCCATTTGGTGTAATGATATTGGTGGATTGATTATTTTGGTCTAATAGTAACTATACCACTTGTCCAAATGAAACTTCATAGTTATCCATGCAACTTTTATACATTTTTTGTGAAATTGAAATATCATAGCTTGAATGTAGATAAGGATTGGCCTCTGTCCTTTTCTTTCTGATGGCTAATGTTTGGTCTATATATCTTGATTCATTTCCCCACCAAAAAAAAATCATAAATTTAATTTCTTTTGTAACAAAAGTGTCAAATGCTAACACAATGGATTGACGTAGTTGGTTCAACACTACGTCCTTTAAGCAAGTGGTTGAAAGTTGTAATCTCAGCTCTTGTGAATGGAAAAAACTTTTGGGCCAATCCCCTACAGTGGGGCGAGTGCAGATTAGTCTAAGTGTGGTAAAACGGCTTAAAGATGTCAACCGCGCGTGTGCGAACCCACTCAAAAACTCCATAGTATAAACCGATAAAAAAGTATCAAATGCTATTTTGTTGTTGTCAGAAGTGTTAGCATGGGACAATCATGCATATTTTATTTATAATTCACATATTGGCATTATATTTATATTAATTTATTTTGTAGGGATATTATCGTTATTTTTTACATAAAATAATAATTTAAACATGAACAATTTAATTGTCAAAAACAAAAATAAATAATTTTTTTAGAAGCTAGGTCCTTTAGATATTTTGAATGCATTTTAAAAAAAAAAAAATAGGACATATTAGCTATATTTTGAGAGAACATATTAGCTATTTTAATTTATAATTCATATGCACTAGTTTATTTTTAATTTTTTTTAATAATTCAAATTTCTTGACAGATTGTAAAGTTTCAGATTTTTAAATATTCAAACTCAAATGAACAACTCTAAGTATTTTGAGTTTCATACTCATATGAAATTTACTCAAATGAAATAATATTAAAAAGTGATATATAATTAATAGAGAAGCATTGAACGATACACTACATAGAAATGAACATTGCAATATATAATTGAAATAACATTATAATGAGATAGAATATCAATCAATAATATGAGAGATGGAAGAGACTTGTACACAAATAAGAGATATGAAATAGTTTGGCCAAAGTAACTACATATCATTCAACATTTTTTACTACATTTATTACTTCTTTATTTATATATAATCCCAAATACTCTTGTGGAACACGGGATCGCGGTTTGCCCATTTCCCCTAAATTAGTTCGCTGACTTATTTGTCGAACTATTGCTGACTTCATTTTCCCTCTTTAATTCAAAATTTTAGACCGTTTGTGTGCCCTTTTTGTTCAAGTAATCTTCCATTTTCTCCAGTTCCCAAGAAACCCTCTTGTATTTCTAACATTTGATTCGATTCCTAAGAAACATGGCGGAAAATTCATCTAGATTTCTCACGCTACCCATGCTTGATATAAAAAACATATTTTTGAAGCTTAGTAAGAAAGAACTTGACGTTGTGTCTAAGATCGATAGAGGGCTCAAGGTTCTGGCCAGTAGACGCATGTCCAGGATCACAATGGAAATGATTGACGGAAAGATGAAGAAGCTACCGCCTGAAATCTTCGATCGATTTATGGATATCCAAACGATCGAAATAAAGGAGCGTTTCATGTGCGAGCACGATATTAGATACAATATTGATTCTCTGTTGATTAAAATAGCGAAAACGCGTTTGCTGAAGCTGAATAAGTTGTCTATTGAAGGAAGTGTGAGGGTCCCTCTGTAGGGTTTGCGGCAAATTGACGAGAGTCTCAATCCTATCCGCATTTTTCATTTGTAAGATGTTGACAACATCAGAAATGAAGATTTAACGGCTTTACGTGGGATCTTCAAGAATCTTGAAGAAATCGACATCAACGTTCCACGACGCTGTAGTTTGTTTCGGAGACGATCGGTCAGTGATCAAGGCATTGAGGCTCTAGTGGGAGGATGAAGATCACCAACAATCTCCGCCTCATCCATGTTTTGATCAGTCGGCACTTCCTCCACAACTGTTTCCTCTACAACTCCTTCCATTGGTTCACTGCCCTAGTGGACCTATGCAAAAGATCTGCCTCCTTCGTGGATTATGTGCTTGCCTCTGCCATCGTCAATTCGTCACGTGCCCTAGCCGCCAGCTACAAAGAAATTTTAAATTTGATATTTAGTTAGCTAGAAACTCATTGGGACGTGACACAATTTTGAGTTAAAAAAATGATATGTTTCTTTTAGAGCTAACACATTATATGTTTTTTTAAAGCAAAAAAATAAATGATATGTTAAGAATTATAATTTTTTTTTATTATTTTATCATTAGCAATTTTTGTTATTTGTACTTAACTGTAAATAATTTTATTAATTCAAGATACATATATGTAATATATGAATCATGAACCTATGGTTACCCTTATTAGTTGAAAATTTATTGTATATTTTTTATTATAAGTTTTTACATCCCGTGCATTGCACGGGTTGAAACTAGTAATATTTATATCCAGTATAATGAATTAATAGCCTGAAAACATTTGCTCAAATTCTTTTTTTTTTGTCTTGAGTAAATCTCAACCAATAATAAAGTGTTTGAGACTAGTTACTCTCTTGTTACAAACAAAATAGCATATTGCAAGAAAATTTATCAATCATATAAGTTATATTAGTTTTTTTTGGTTGATATTGGACAAATATATATGACATCACAAACAAAGTGTACATATAATAGAGAGAGAAAAAAAAAGAAGGTCTTATCTTATTCAATTATGAGTGTCACTATAGGAAGAAAGAAGAAAAATAAAATGAATTGAAATGAAGAAAAGGACATCATTTTGTATCCATCTCAATAACATATTGCCTCCTTTTTTTATTATTATTATTTTTTTTATTTTTAGATATTGCCTCCTTCATTTTTATCATTTCAAATTTTCATACTTGGCTTTTCCACTTTTTTTTTTGAATAAACCACTTATTAATTATATAAAAATGTGAAATGTGGTCTTTTAAAACTCTAAAAGGTTATTTATTTATTATTATTGGTTGATTTTTTCAGTATGATGGCAACTTCTCATTTGATAATTTACTAATAATGCTATTAGTTTATGAATTTTTTTCATTCCTTTTTGTTCTATATATTATTGAAAGGTTACTGATGAGTACACAATATTTGAAGTCTCATGGCCGAAATTGCATATTCTTTATATTTTTTCTATAAAGTTTTGTTTTCTTTAAAATCTACTGAAATAAGTGTATAATTTTTTAAGAGATGATTGATTCATTTGTGGATGGTGTAAACGTTTTATGTGTACTTGTTTTTATAGACTATATATATTTATTGCTTCGAAAGTAGGCAAAATATTTTGAACTATAAGACAGAGGGATTTCTAATTTCTATTTAATTAATGGATTAGAAAATAATAATAATAAAAACTAGACATGAATTGATTAAAAAAATATGCTCATTGGAAACTTGTCTCCTAAATTGTACCTTATGGCCTTAACTTTACCATAGATTCATTCATCAATTGCCAATAATGAAACAGCTCTAATTTATGAATTAGTTATTGCTATTTTTGTCATGAAATTTTGGTTTTAATTATCTTAGCCATGTTTTTTTATAAGCAAACGTACCAAATTATCTTAACCAAGTTGATCTTATTAATTAAAATAATTTGGTATTTACATAGTAATATTAATAGAATAATAGTAAAATCCAGTCTAATCCACCAAATCATTTACCTGTCTCTTTGATGAATCTTATGTTCTGTATTTAATTTTTGGTTTTTAGTTTGTGGATGGGTGTCTTTTAGGGTGATCATGAATTGAGTCATATTTCATGAGGCAATGTGAATTTAAGTTTAATATAATCCAGTTCGTGTCATGTTTATATTAAATATTCTAAAACGTTTAATCAATCAGTCACATTTGTGTCCATTTCTACAAACAAGTGTGTTACTAATTATTTATAACTTGATATATAATAATAAAGTTGTAATTTTGTGCACGAATCATATAAAAAACAACACATAAATTATATAAGTTAGATTTAGATATAGTGTGGGTCGTGTTGGGTCAATCCAACTTTCTCAATATTCATAAACTTAACCGACCCTTATCTTTTGTTTGAGCATTCATGAGAATAATAATGCATTTGGATGTTAAAATACGACGTGTCATATGATAACCAGATCCAAATTTGAAAAAAATTCACTATTATTTACACATGTTTAAGGTAACAATATCATTACTAATCAGTAATCATATGCTTAAAAGACCTACCTCAGGGGTGTTGTGTATTATTTTTATGCCCGATTAGAAACGACAAAAAGTGGCACAATAAACATGTAAGCAATTTTGATTTGAGCTCGGACGGGCTCCATTTGATTCGGGCCAGCAATCTATTTTGCATGCAAAATGAGCCATGACTCTCGAACTATCACCGACTCTGCTTGGGGGCGACAAAGAGTGAAAGTGAACTGTTAAAACATACTTGTGTTTTGGCCCGTCTATATGAGCTCAAGCATGACCCGTTCGCTCACTTGCCAACTCTATCTAAATCAATCATGACATGTTTTATTTGTAATACTCACGACTCTTTTCGTATATATTGTGAAATTTTCAATCTGACTAAAAATTCAAATTGACACTTGTAATATGAGTGTTGCTACTAGAGTTGACAACATAAACTCGAAATCCAATCCCATCCATTTTTGGGTTGGCCATATTGGAAAAATCCACATGAATCCATACATTTGACATATAAAATTCAGTACCTGCAATCTACAACTATTTTGAGTGGCAACCGAGTTTAAGTTTTCTCAAACCAAACTGAAAGAAACCGACACGAAACCAAACCCGCCAAATTCACATATTTCTCATGTAAAACTCAAAAATGAAATCCAAATATTTTTCGAACCGAATTAAAGTTAAATTTATCCGATCCGAACTTAATAAAAGATCAATTGATCTCAACTCAAAACCCGAATTGCAAGCTCGAGATGCTACTCATAGATTGGTGGCCTTTTGTGTCTCCAAAATGGTATATAGTATATACTCAATAGAGTGTCATAGATTCATAATGTGAAGTTCTTGGCCAGTAAAATACTAGTGATTCTCATCAAAACAACACACTATCATCTTCAATTCAACAACTGAACTAACATCATCATGCTCATCATCACACTCTCTCAACCAATCATTCACCTCCATCATCAAAGCCATCCTCTTATCCTCCGCACCCCCCTTCCTTATCATGCGCACCCTCACCCTCTCTCTCCGACCACCACCATGCCTAGCTTCTTCCACCTCTAAATTCTCTCCTCCCTCCTCATTTCTCTTCGGCTTCAGACCCACCAAGCGATTTCACTTCCTCACGCCGTGCTCGTCGCTAAAACCGGCGAAGAAGCTGCAACGGACCCTCCAGAAGACCACTGCTCCGCCGCAGAGCTTGGGGTGGGTC